>JABUQX010066558.1:57500-65379 GCA_015478945.1 Trachelipus rathkii | reverse complement strand
CAAAGTTATCCACAAATTCAAATATTATTAAAATAAACTCAAAGTATTCAAGTATAAATCTGAGTTCCGTTTTCAAAATAAGTCAAGATACCCTGGCTATTAAAAGTATGCGTTTCAATGCAACTTAAAAAATGTTTCAACTTTCAAAGTACTTAAATGCTCAAACTCAAAATAAAAGTCCAGGTTAGGAAAAAGGTTGGTTCCCAAAATCAAAGTATTCTCAATGTAAATCAGCTGATATCAATTAAGTCCAAGTCAAGGTGCAATATCCAATCTCAAAGTCAATTTAATTTATTTAAATTGAAAACCAACTAGTTTCATCAACACATGAATTGAATTTCAAAAATGTCGAAAGTCCAAAGTAATTCCACCTATCAATTGTAAGTCGATTCTAAAGTATCAAAAGTCTAAGTTAATCTAACCAATCAAGTATAAATTTGATTCAAAAATGTCAAAATAAATCTAAACTATTTAAATTGTAAGTTGATTCAAAATATCGAAGTCCCAAATTAAGTCAAAATATCTAAGTCCAAATTTAGTCTACATCAATCGAGTTCAAAGTCAGCTTAAATTGTCAAAGTCCTAAACAATAAAAGTTCCAAAATATAAAGTCACTTTAACTACTTTCAAAGTATAAATTATAAAGTCTCAAAATGTCAGACAACTAAATCAAAGTTTCAATTAAGTTTATATTTATATAATTACAAGCCTGATTTATTTCATTAACTGTCACTTAATATCCAATGTCTCAATCAATTATAACTGTCTTCAAATTTGTTGTAATATATCGCTATTATTAACTGTCCCAGTCAATGGTCAGTTATTTTCAAAATGGCGTCGGTCAGTGACTTCAAAATGGCGTCAACCGGTGAAACCAAAATGGCGTCAACCGGCAAGTTTCAAAATGTCAACAACTAGTTAAATATATATATTTTTACTTAAAGTCCATCAAAATACCCAAGGACCTATAAAATAATATATTTAAATGATCAAGGATTAACTCAGTAAAATAAATAGTTTTTTTTCTTTTCTTTAATTTTCAACGAAACACAACAATTAAAATACTTTCTTTAAAATACAACACTTTTTGAACTAAGATAATTCAAATTCTTTTTATTGTTTATTATGATTATCTCAAAGGTTTCTTTATTTAATTTCAGTCTCGTTATACAACGTTATTTTCCAAAAATATCAAATAAAAACTTCAAATTATTAACTTACTATATCCTAATTTTCGTAACCAAAATTCAAAATGATCACAAAACTTGATTAATTTGAACAATATACAGAGTTATATGCTAACTTATATTGCAACATATATTATTCCGAAATAATATTCTCATAATTTATGCACGTTAAATTCCAATAAACAATTAAATCGATCTCAGATGTAGCCTAATAGATGAAATAATTGCCAAAGCTAAGTTAGCAATGAAAAATATAGCCAATGTTGATGTTCATAAACGCGAAGATGGCCACAGCTAAATTCCAATAAACAGCCAACAAAATGGCCGCTATTAAATTTTCCTAATTGAGAAAATGGCCAGTGCTAAACATCCGAATAATTGACCAAAATAGTCAATATTAAATTTCCATAACTAAGAAATGGCCAGTGCCAATATCTAAAATAAATAAAGTTATCTAATATTAATTGCAAAATAGTTTACTTTCTTATGTACACTCCAAAATATGTCCGGGATTAATAAATATTATAAGAATATCAAACCTAAATCAAAGCCTTATCCAATAATTAAAATATTTACAAGTACAATCGTTAAAACTTTCCTAACTTGAAAGCTAAATATCAAAATATCACAGATTCAGAGGAAACACTTCCGAATGGCTTCGGTTCAGAACAGTAAGTCGATTTATCTTTATACAAAATAAACTATTACGAAATATAAACAAAGCTAACATAAAAATAATAAATCACGCAGAGCACGCAGAGCTAATCCTAACAGAATGGGTTCCGAAAGTCAAGTGAACTGCTTTCCGTTCCACGTCCGCCATATTGGTTGTTATTCATGACGTCATAGTAGTGTTTCCACTTTTTTGCATTCTTATTTTCAAGTCGTATTTCTTTCGTAATTTCTGCTTTTCCAAACTGTTTTAAAGAGAAATAACAAGGTCATTCTTTTATATTTACATGTTTTACCTATTTTCTTTATTTTTAAAATACTTTTCTAATCTCTATTTACATAAATTTTCTATTTTTCTTTTTTCATTAAACCTAAATATCTATATTCATAATTACACACGTATACACACACAAACGTTCACATTTACACATACATACAGACAACCTATTTATACATAAATATTCATATATATATATATATATATATATATATACTTTTGACAGCCAACATATATAAGTTTCTACATATATATATTTTTCTTATTTATTTTTTTATTATTTACAAAAACACACACATAACATACTTAGCCTATTTATAATACAATATTTAATTTATTTACACTTTCATGCTTAAGCAAATCTGAATTTCTTACTATTTACAACAATTATTCATTTTTACAGTAAATCCGAATTTTCTCAATATTTTTATAATTTTAACAATTCTAAACAACCAACCTTAATATTCCTTTGCTAAGCTGTAACTTTTTACCTTTTTGGAGGTGGCTCTACCATGGGCCCTACAATACCTCCCATACAAAAGACCATACTAAGGCTCTTCTAGGCTAGTTCCTTCAAAGTAATCTTCATAATTTGCATCCATGACATCAATATACTCTTTTCCTGGTTTAACAAAATTTTCTGCACTCTTCTAGTTGTATTTTTTATGAATTTTCGGCCAAAGCTGATACTCGTCTATCTCCTCTGTCATGAACAAATACATCTTCAAACATATGGAACTGAAATGAAACAAAGAATATAAAATGCAAGTCAAAAATAATTTCTCCAACCACAATGGGTCAAAGGCAAAACAAAATACTTTTAGTCTTCAAGACAATAACTTTAATCGCCAGGGCGATCCATATGAATTATTATTTCCATTGCCAGAGTGATCATTACTGACTGCCAAGGCAATATATTTCCCAAAATATTGACAAAATATCGTATTTTTCATCGCCAGAGCAACTGTTTTCCAACTGCCACAGCAATGTACATGTTCCTAAAAATGTAAAATATTTAATAATATACACAAAAATGTTTCCTATTTCTCATTCTTCTCTTAAAACATACTTATTTCTTAATCAACCTATCTACGATGTAACTTTCTTTTCTTTTTCTTTCCTCTTTTCCTACATGTTTCTGCTGGGTTTACCCAAGCTCCTTTTTTGTTCTTTTCTGTTGTAACTCTTTTATCTAAATCCTTGCTATTTTCAACTCTTTCAGTTTCCTTTATTTGAATGGTGTCAGTTTCTTTGTTCACTTTTATTTTTTCTGATATTGGCTGTGTTACCTCTGCAACGTTATAAACTTGTTCATTCGAGCAACTTGTTTCTTTCATATTCTCCTCGAGAACGCTGCAGTCGCTCTCAAGGTTCCGATCCGTTTCCCGAGCCTCAAGCTCTTGTATTCTAAAAATCAATTGTAATACACCATTCTGAAAATCTTTACACTCTTTCATAAGATGGCTTTCTCCACAATATAAACAAAATATTTCAGTTCTCTGTTCCTTTACACTAATAATTTCCTCCTGCTTCACATTAATAATCTTTTCTCGCTTGTCCTCTCTTACTTTTACTGTACAAAATGCTATCTTGTGATTTTGTTTTCCGCACCAGAAACAACATTTCCACTTTCTGAAACAATGTGATTCCATATGTCCTATCTTTCTACAAAATCCACATTCCATTCTTCTTGCACTCCGTGATTGGTCTTCTCTTTCTTTGTTTCTCCGTTTACACTCTCTGATTTGGTGGCTTTTCTCACCACAAGAAAAACAACAACCATTTTTCCTATAACAATTTTTTACCTCATGTCCTCTTTTATGACAAAATTTACAATTTATTTCGTCTTGTCCACCTCGATTTTCCATCAAAACTTTCTGGTCTTCCATCTCAATCTGTTATACTATACTTAACAGGCTTACAAATTACAATTGAAGGCCCTAACACACCCTCCCACCAAAGAGTCTATTACGGTTGAAAAGCGGGATAACAAACGAAAACAAGGTACAACCTGAACCCAGTACGTTATGGTTCTGGCACCAGAAAATTATTGTTGTAGTGTAGATATATATGAATACCTACACCACCAAAATATCTAAAATTATCGATCGTATAGTGGTCACATAAACTGAACCTGAACAATGCGTTGTGTCTAATTTCTTATAACTTATCTATCTTATTATTAAATAAAACAATGATGTGTGTTAGGTCTTTATCCTTTTTTAACTAGTTCTAGTAAAGTAGATTCTGTAGTTAGTATTTTCAGAAATGTTTATCCCAAGGTTGAACCTCACGAGAACTTCAATAAATCCTAAAGTTATAATCAAACTACTCGTATATAATCAAAACCAAGCTCAATAAATTAAAACTCGAATCTCATAAAATCTTTCTATTCAGTTACGAAGTATCAACTACTTAAGTTAGTTCAATTGCAGTTCAACAGTGTGTTTTCAAAATGTTACTTGAAAAACTCAATAAATTTCAAAGTTCTATCTTAGCACAAACCGAATTAATCATACCAGATTCCAAATATAAACTGTTGGTACAATATCACACCTCAAAGCTGAACAATTATAATCAAGATTTTCAAAGTCTAATCTCAACAGCTCTGCTCAAAGTTATCCACAAATTCAAATATTATTAAAATAAACTCAAAGTATTCAAGTATAAATCTGAGTTCCGTTTTCAAAATAAGTCAAGATACTCTGGCTATTAAAAGTATGCGTTTCAATTCAACTTAAAAATGTTTCAACTTTCAAAGCACTTAAATGCTCAAACTCAAAAATAAAAGTCCAGGTTAGGAAAAAGGTTGGTTCCCAAAATCAAAGTATTCTCAATGTAAATCAGCTGGTATCAATTAAGTCCAAGTCAATGTGTACTATCCAATCTCAAAGTCAGTTTAATTTATTTAAATTGAAAACCAACTAGTTTCACCAACACATGAATTGAATTTCAAAAATGTCGAAAGTCCAAATTAATTCCACCTATCCAATTGTAAGTCGATTCTAAAGTATCAAAAGTCTGAGTTAATCTAACCAATCAAGTATAAATTTGATTCAAAAATATCAAAATAAATCTAAACTACTCAAATTGTAAGTTGATTCAAAATATCGAAGTCCCAAATTAAGTCAAAATATCTAAGTCCAAATTTAGTTTAAATCAATCGAGTTCAAAGTCAGCTTAAATTGTCAAAGTCCTAAACAACAAAAGTTCCAAAATATAAAGTCACTTTAACTACTTTCAAAGTATAAATTATAAAGTCTCAAAATGTCAGACAACTAAATCAAAGTTTCAATTAAGTTTATATTTATATAATTACAAGCCTGATTTATTTCATTAACTGTCACTTAATATCCAATGTCTCAATCAATTATAACTGTCTTCAAATTTGTTGTAATATATCGCTATTATATTAACTGTCCCAGTCAATGGTCAGTTATTTTTAAAATGGCGTCGGTCAGTGACTTCAAAATGGCGTCGACCGGTGAAACCAAAATGGCGTCAACCGGCAAGTTTCAAAATGTCAACAACTAGTTAAATATATATATTTTTACTTAAAGTCCATCAAAATACCCAAGGACCTATAAAATAATATATTTAAATGATCAAGGATTAACTCAGTAAAATAAATAGTTTTTTTTCTTTTCTTTAATTTTCAACGAAACACAACAATTAAAATACTTTCTTTAAAATACAACACTTTTTGAACTAAGATAATTCAAATTCTTTTTATTGTTTATTATGATTATCTCAAAGGTTTCTTTATTTAATTTCAGTCTCGTTATACAACGTTATTTTCCAAAAATATCAAATAAAAACTTCAAATTATTAACTTACTATATCCTAATTTTCGTAACCAAAATTCAAAATGATCACAAAACTTGATTAATTTGAACAATATACAGAGTTATATGCTAACTTTATATTGCAACAATATATTATTCCGAAATTAATATTCTCATAATTTATGCACATTAAATCCTAATAAACAAATTAAATCGATCGCAGATGTAGCCTAATAGATGAATAATTGCCCAAAGCTAAGTTTAGCAAACGAAAAAATATAGGCCAATGTTGATGTTCCATAAACGGCGAAGATGGCCACGAGCTAAATTCCAATAAAAGCCAACAAAAATGCCCGCTATTAAATTTTCCTTAATTGAAAAAATGGCCAGTGGCTAACATCGAATAATTGACCAAAATAGTCAATTTAATTTCATAAACAAGAAAATGGCCAGTGCTAATATCTAAATAAATAAGTTACCAAATATATAATTTGCAAAAATGTACCTTTCTTATGTACACTCCAAATATGTCGGGATTAATATATATAAGAATATCAAAACCTAATCAAAAGCTATCCAATAATTAAAATATTTACAAGTACAATCGTTAAAACTTTCCTAACTTGAAAGCTAAATATCAAAATATCACAGATTCAGAGGAAACACTTCCGAATGGCTTCGGTTCAGAACAGTAAGTCGATTTATCTTTATACAAAATAAACTATTACGAAATATAAACAAAGCTAACATAAAAATAATAAATCACGCAGAGCACGCAGAGCTAATCCTAACAGAATGGGTTCCGAAAGTCAAGTGAACTGCTTTCCGTTCCACGTCCGCCATATTGGTTGTTATGCCAACAACCAGATTAAAACTCCTTTTTTTGCATTCTTATTTTCAAGTCGTATTTCTTTCGTAAGTAAAGAATTTGTTTCAAACTGTTTTAAAGAAAATAACAAGGTCATTCTTTTATATTTACATGTTTTCCTATTTTTCTTTATTTTTTAAAATACTTTTCTAATCTCTATTTACATAAATTTTCTATTTTTCTTTTTTCATTAAACCTAAATATCTATATTCATAATTACACACGTATACACACACAAACGTTCACATTTACACATACATACAGACAACCTATTTATACATAAATATTCATATATATATATATATATATATACTTTTGACAGCCAACATATATAAGTTTTCCTACATATATATATTTTCTTATTATTTTTTTATTATTTACAAAAACACACACATAACATACTTAGCCTATTTATAATACAATATTTAATTTATTTACACTTTCATGCTTAAGCAAATCTGAATTTCTTACTATTTACAACAATTATTCATTTTTACAGTAAATCCGAATTTTCTCAATATTTTTATAATTTTAACAATTCTAAACAACCAACCTTAATATTCCTTTGCTAAGCTGTAACTTTTTACCCTTTTGGAGGTGGCTCTACCATGGGCCCTACAATAACGTGCAACATGCCATCCTTTACCATTTTTCTCACGTCAACACACTCATCGTCTTCCACAATTTCACATGCCGCTGCAGAATCCCCTTTGTTAATAGGATTATCAATTGTAACAGCAGCATTGTGTACTTCTTTCTTTGGGGCGTGCCATCTTCTCTTCGCTGTCTTGTTATAGCGGTTAAACTTATTATCAGAATAGTACCGATTACGTGGAAATCTGTTGTTTCCATTTTGAGCAGAATAACAAACGCTGGAATCGTGGCCGCCTTTGTGGCATATTCCACAAACTTTGGTGTATTGGCGTTGAGTATTATGGTTTATTTTATCCTCGTTACTACCATATGCCATAGAAAGGTTAAAGTCTTACCTTTTGGAACAAAGGTTCTTACCCTTTGCTTGAAGAAATATATCCTCGCGAGAAACGATGTCGTTTAATCTAGAGAGTCCGGCCTCTCTAAGATGAACAGC
>JABUQX010066558.1:47500-52500 GCA_015478945.1 Trachelipus rathkii | reverse complement strand
TTGTTGAAATTAATATTACAGGTCTAATACTGGAATTTTGTAAAGGAAAAGTGGGGAGGTTGTGCGTGGTCTCTCACTATTTACCCTACCATAGCCTAAACCTAACATCTTGCAAAGCTACCGGAATATAATTGTAAAAGTTTTCATGTTATTAAGTATCTATTTATCTTGTATTTATATATTTGTTTATATTATTTTACTTTTACATCTCATTCAGAAATTAGGAGAAATTTGGAAACTATATTTGAGCTGTGAATGAATAGTTTTCTGAGAAGTCTCCAACTACTACTACTTTCCCATTCAAAACCCTTGAATGACCATCACTCTCCCTTACAAAAGGATTCAAAGAATTTATCATTTTTTTATTAAATTTTTATCCTATTGAAGTTAGTATAAGAATGGGTAATAGCATTTATATTTTTTTTATCTTTTAAATTTAATCTCATTTAAGTATAAGAATGGGTGAAGCATTTAAAAATTTTCTGTTTACCCTGTTTATGTTATCTAGGAACTTGGTTAACTAATAATAAATTTTATTATACTTTCATTAATTATCTGTTATTATGGGATAGGTACCTATTTATTTTACAACAGTACTTAGGAAGGAAGTTTTTCTACCATGGTTGATGTAAGACTGACTCATATCTTTGATTATGCATTCAAATTTGTTGCTGAGTCATCTAATTAATCTTCGTAAGGTTAAATCGGGGAGCAAGTCATTATCTTTAAGAGCTGCAGCTCCCAACACTACTGGGGCTGGCATCATTTTTCCAGGGATTATTAAGAAATTTATGGGTTTAGTGGAAAAATCACTATCAAAGAAGTATAATGGAATATCTATGTATGAATCCATCAAAACCGTGTGATCATGTGTTAAGCCGCTGACAACATAGATTCCAATATCTTTAGAAGGTTTCATAAGTTGTTTAAATTGTTGGGGAATCGCTTCATAGCTAACCAAGCTAATACCAGCTCCATTGTCAACAATACATTTTTCAAATTTAAGACTATTTTGTTCAAAAGCTACAGATATTGTTAACTGATTAGTGGTATAATGTCTACAATTTACAGTTACAGTTCGTATCTTACTTTGTAAATCTTTGTGAGTTTCGGTTACAGTTATGGGAAATGCTGTGGATGTTTTAATCTTTCTGGGATCAGAAATTAAAGAAGATGTTTCTTTGGTTTGCAATCATTTTAATTAAGGAATTAAGAGATTGTATCTTAGGCAGTGAGGCTGTGGCAGTTGTTTTTGTAGGATCAGAGGAACTTATGAATTTTAAAGGAGGTGCCGAAGGTGTCCTATATATGTCCTTACATTGGCCCTCAAAAAGTGTTTTCTGGGAATTAGAAACAAGATCAAGGGACTGATGAGGAGACAAAGGACGTTCGTCCAGTTGATGTGTAATTTTTTTCATTTCAGTAGAAGATTTTCTGTAATACACATTTTTAGGAACATGTTCAGTGAGATGGCTTACGAATATTAGTGTTCTGAGGGTTAGATGTTTGTTGAGCTGGGGGGTGTTGAGGACAATTCATCCCTGAGTGTGTACCTCCCCAAAAGGAACAAACAGCCTTGCGAACCTTTTGTGGAGGCGATGTTGGAGGTGATTTACGTGTTCTGCAGTCAACCCTTACATGGCCTTTCTTTTTGCAGTAGCTACAAATCCCCAGATATTTGTAGCATTCACGTATTTGATGACCGATCTTTGTGCAAAAATCACAAAATAAGGTTTTACGATCAACAGACTCTACATGTGAAATTTCAGGAATAAAGGTTCTGTTATGTTCACGTTGGAAATTTCGACGATGATGATCGCGAAAATGACTACCACCGCAGTTGTTAGGCGAAGAGTTGTGAGCTGTTATGTTCTTAGAATAACGTGAATTTTTAGAAGAATTATGAGTGAAGCCCTTAGAAGGGTAATAAGTGTTTTTAGGGTTCTTTACTGAACGTTCTGTGTTCTGGGGATATGTGAATGGAAAGTTTGAAAACTCATGGTTATTTGTATCTAGGAACTCAGCATACCCCACGATATCTACCCAAGGAGTACGCCAATTTTTGTTGAGTTCATACATTTTTATGTACTCTCTAACACCTTGTTCTATGTTTGTAGGAAGGCTACATAAAAATGCAGTTCAGAGAGATTCGTGTCCACTCATGTCTAGACCATGATAAGTACTGTTGGCTAAGCTTTCTAATCTGTAAGCAAACAGACGAATACTCTCATTTTGGTAGCGACAGGCAGAATGATATGCATGTAAAAGGTATTCCTTCCTTTTTCTCTCTTCCTCCTCATACCATTGGATGAGGGTCTCTCGAATGGAGAAATAATCTCTATCGTCCTTAATGACCTTAAGGAAGTGACCGTCAAGTTGTCTGCCGAGTAAGTTTATCCATTTGGGATAATGAAGCTGGCAGTAAGCCTCAAAATCTGCTAAATAAATTAAGAAATTTTGGCCAGTTTCCAGTTTATATGTACCAGGGTCTACCACTTTAAGATTCTGGAAATTCTTAAGCCATGAACTCAAGAGCAAGATGGCTTCCTCCATCATATCAATTTTTGGTTTCATGATGGGACCTGAATATATATCTGTGTCTGGTTTTGGTCTAGGGTAAGAAGAAATAGGAAGTAAAGGTCTGGGAGAATTAAAACGTTCCATGGTCTGTGCATGTCTGCATTGAAAAGGAAGATTATGTTCAGAGTTACGTGGGTACGAATTTTGTTTATGTTGTATGTGTGGAGGATTTAGACGATGAAAATCCTCCAAATCTACAAGTAAATTTTTCTGGGAGTGCTGTGATGGTTGCAGGCCAGGTAAATTCTGTGAGTGTGGTGATGGTTGAAGACCATGTGGATCCCCATAAGAATATCTGTTTTTGGAATCAGAACTTTGGGAAAAAATCTTGGTTTCTGTGTTATCTTGCTCAAATGACATATTTTGATTGGCAAGTCGCTGAGTTAGAATATTTTCTTCTGTAAATTTAGTCAAAGTTCACCAAGTTCATGTACAGACGTAGTATTATCTACATGTGTAGCGTCTGTGGCTTGTTTCAGGTACCTAGCCAAAGCTATTGCTTGTTCATGATCAGCAGGTCTTTGAAAATTAAGATTAAAGTTAAGCAAATCCCTCTCTGAATCTAAAAGAGTAGTTCTGAGTGTGAGAATCTATTAAATTATTAGTAGTGATCTCTGGAGTCTCATATTCAGTTGACACATCCAGATAATCAACAAGTTTAGAGTCGCCACGTGGATTGCTTTGTTCAGTCATTTCTTTAAGGTGTTAAGGAACTTTATTTTTATAAGTTACAGCTTTTGATTATTACTATAATAAAGTAATAATTTATATAAAATTATTTTAAATTTTTAGGCTCAATACAAAAGCTTTACTAGAGTAATCAAGTATATAACATTACTGTACTTTTAGTTTTAGTTTTAATGCAGTATCCTTAACAAAGTAACACAGCATATAAAGTTACTTTTAGTTTCAGTTTCAAGTACAATACAGTATTTAAGGATTCTAGAACTTATTTTTATTTTATTTTTAAGGAAATTTAAAACATCAAGAAGGATTTCTTTAAGAATATTAAGAAGTTAAAGGAATTATAGCAATTATGTACTGTGATATTTTGTGAGGCGATGAGTGGCGATGGGATCTGAAATCACAATCCAGCAGCAAGCGACGAACAAGAACACGTGGTCCCTGTTTGGGTGCCACTTTTTATTTTCTTGTATTTATGTAGTGAAGACCAAGTAACAAGGAAATCAATAGTTATGGTTACTTGATCTCCAGAATGAGAAATTAAGAATTATTACAAAATATTACGAAATTATGAGAAAATGAAAAAGAAATTAGTATCTACCTGATGGTGATATCTTGAAGGCTTCTTTGAAATTTAAGAAGTCCAAAGCCTATATAGAACCTTTCAGGCTTTAATAACAGCTGGGTACAAAAAAGCGGGACCACAGGCTTGTTCTGCACGCTGCATGTAAGTGGAGTGTGAAGATCACTTGTAGAAGAATGTGTTTTATAAGAATAGGAGAATAAAAGAAGTAAAAGGATAGGTTTATTTTTACATTTATACAAGCAAAAGTATAAGAGTATTATGTTATATTTACATTTATTCAAGTTTTAGTAAACTAAATGGATAGCTTTAGGATATGGACTAAGATTTTTATTTCAGACACCAGTGCTGTTTGATGTATGATTATACAGTAATTAAGGTTACTTTCAGATGAGTATCTATATGTGAGGTTGTTACGGGTATATACAGAGTATATATCAGAAAAACAACCACAAAGGAAAAAGATAATCTTACTTTTATGATTATTCTAGAATTTTATGGATATGATAGTAAGCCACAGATCTTTGATAAAATATAGATTTTATCTGATTCAAGAGGTAAGGGTTAGTTTAATAAAGGTCAGGTGTTTATTTACTTATCTTATGTTTTTTTTTAAATAGGCAAAATCGGCAGGATTTCGCAGTGAAAAGACCTTAGATAAATTCTGAACTGGGATGATTAATACATTCCCAACAGGAATGCAAAAAAGTCAGGGATAAAGACTTGACCAAAAATATAGATTTGATCCAGGAGCAAGGCTTCCGGAGACTTGACCGAAACTTAAAACCTAAAATTTATATTGGATCCAGGAACAAAGCTTCTGGAAACTTGACCTAACATTAAGACTTCTGGAGTAAGATCATCACAAGGTCAAGAATTGACCTAAAGATAAATCCCTATAAAATAGGCAAAATTAGATTATATTTTTTTATGATCTTTATGTAATTTTAATTTATTAATTGACATTATCAATTATTACTTATATGTTGAAATAAAAGCCTTACCCTAGCAATAAGAACGTCAATTAGGGACCTTTCTAATAATTACTGATGCTGTTGTTGGGTAAGTAGACCACAGATTTAAGTGAATACTGGAGTACTGTAATTTTAGAGAGAATGTGGTAAGTACATATATTCTTTCTTATATTTTAATT
>JABUQX010066558.1:32500-40000 GCA_015478945.1 Trachelipus rathkii | reverse complement strand
CTTTATCAAATTTTAATTTATCCCCTTTTCTTTGATGTTATTTGTATTATAGGTTTCCAATTTGATTTTTCAATTTACTTTAAGTGTTCCACTATAAGTCAAAAGTGGAACCACAAAAACGTTCCAAAAGAAAAGGATACAAATTGGAGCCAAAACAACTCCAGAAAGCAGCCACAGGAAATAATTTCTGCCTTAAAAAAATGGAGTCCCAGCGAAAGGTTCCAAATAATTCAGCGAAAGGTTCCAAATAATTCCGGCTCAAAAAAAAACTGAAAGGATACAAAAAAAATTTCCTAACATAACAATATAAAATATAAGAAATAAAAATAATGTTAAATGTTAAATAATAATATAAAAATGCCTTCACAAAATAAAGCATTTCAATTGAGCAAAATGAACTTTAAGGACCTTTAAACAGCAGTCAAATAATAGTAATGAAAATCGTTATGCTCAATCAGTCCATTAATGATCATAAATTAATTAAATGAAATTATCTAATCGTAAATCTTGAAACATACAAATTAAAATTATTTAATAAATCAAAAATAAATAGAATACAAAAAAATTTAAAGTACCTGGCCAATGTTAGTAGCCAGTTTTTTAACCTTGTTTCCCAACTACTACTGTCTAAGCGTCCCCTTGAACCTTGAACCTCAAGACCAATACTCTGACTCTAGAAGACAAGAAAACAGAAACCTACTATTAATCAAACATGATAATAACAAAAAGAAAAAAATAATAAAAAAATTCAAGTATGCATTAGAAAAATATAAGTAAACGAAAATCACCCTTACCATAGAAATACAAAGGAAGGATCCTCATCCAAAAACAGCAAATCCTTTGAGAACATCCAAATTCAGTCTATCCAAACGATATCCTCTTTTATTAATTCAATAATCCACTAATTATTCACCATTCACTATTCATTTCTCAATAAGCAATTAATTCATTAATTCATTATTCAAAAATCAAACAAATCAACTACAATCAATTATAAGCTGACTTTGGCTTTACTTTGACTAACTGGAAAATAATAAAACGAATTACTTTATTTGAAAATTAAATTTAATTTTAAATAAAAAATGATATTTAAATTATTAATTTCCCACTTTATTTTTTAAATATTAAAATCGCACTAATACACTTTTTCACTGCATGTCCGGGAACTCTCCTTGTTGGTTGAAGTTCATTCTTCTTTCAGGCAGGCTCATCATCTTTTTCTCCCTTTCAATTGTGCGTCTCTCGTACAATGCAACCAACCCTAAGAAAAATAAGAAAACAATTATGAGACAATAAAGACTAACTAGCTGAACCACCACATCCCTCCTACCTAAGTTTGTCTCATAATTCTAAACCCAACAATCACTCCCCCTTTTATAACGCCGTTGTCATCGCCCAATCATACTCTTTTACAACACCTCTACTCCTAGTAAACGGTTTCTCATAGTGTTCACTGGGTTTATTCTCCCCACCTTCCTCTCTTTCATCACATACCTCTACTACTTCATTCACACTTCCTTCCCTAGGTAATCGCTCAGACATTTCTGCAATCTCTTTCTCGATCTCTCTCATCCTGGCATTCACCTTTATAACATTCACTACTTCATCCAATTCCACACAAAATTTACTCAAATCATCCACTTCCATATGCACACTCCTATCTCTAATATTTCTCAATCCTGCTAACACACTCTCACTTTCATCCAAAGGAAACTTGCATACAGTGTAAGTACTTTTTCTCAAACTCTGCTCGTTATTCCCATTGTCCCACCAAAACCCTGAAAAATACTCATCATTCTCATTATCATCGTTAAATAACACCTTTAACCTACTCACATTACCCGATATTCCTCTTTTGCGCTTCTTTTTCCGTATCTCTTCCACCAACACTAACTCTTTCCCCTTTTTTAACCACAAATCATCTCTATATCCCCATTCTCATTCAAATCGTCCTCATTCACCAGAAACTTATATACGGGATGAATCTTAAGATAACCAGAGGGTTCCCTCCACGGCCTCAACTGTACCTGATGGGCCCGAAACTCATTCATACTATCATTCTCACTTTCCAACACATAACTAACCCCATTAGACATAACCCTTTTCACAGTATACGGCCCCTCAAACTTTTCTCTCATCCTACTCACATTCAACCGACCCTTCTCAATTACTTCCTTTAAAACCTTATCCCCTACCTTAAAACTAGCAAACTTCAAACTACTCTTTCTCCAAACGTCCCTATCACCTTCAGGTAACCCGAGCCTAGGTTTCACAAACTTCTCAAAATTCATCACATACATACAAGGAGACATACCAGTTGCTCTATGCACAGTCATATTATAAGCCCATAACACTCTTCCTAACCAATAATCCCAATCATTCTCTCTTTCACTCATCATTCGTAACATCTCACTCAATGTGCTATCTGATTCGAACTCGGCATATACGGCGTCGTTCTCACATGTTCAATGCCCCAATCACTCAACATTTGCTCAAACGCCTGCCCTACAAACTCCGGTCCATTATCACTCAACATTCGCTTCGGTTTACATACACACATAGGCAACAAAACTTCCCTTACCACCCTAGCCACATTCACACTAGTCTTATTCTTCACCGGCACAGCATACGCAAACTTACTTTTGTGATCCACCATCACCACCATTCCTACATACCCACTCGCAGTCACTGGCAAAGAAACACAATCAATCACTACTAACTCAAAGGGTTCATTCACATCCATTCGTAACACAGGGGGTTTCACATACATTCTCTGATACTTTCCCTTCTGACACTCCTCACAAGTAGTTGCAACATCATTCACTATCTTCCTTAACCAAGGGTTAAACACTCGCTCTTTCATACATTCCCACAATTTAAACTTCCCCATGTGACCAAACCTACGGTGAATCACTAACGCCATCCCTACCGTTCCAACTACAGAAAACACCGGTACATACAAATCCTCCTCTCTTACTTTCCGAATATAATACACCACATTAGTACACACAACAAACCTTTTCGCAAATACCCTAAAATCTTCTATCAACTGGTCCCATCTACACACTTCCTTACCCGACAAAATACATTTTCTCAACTCACAGACCATAGGACATTCCTCTTGCATTACCTCGATATCTTTCATGCTTAACAGTTCTTCATCCCCTACACCAACTCTCACCATGCCAACAAAATCAACAACACACACATTCTCTTTCTGCATTCTAATAATCTCACTTCAACAACCTTTCATTCCCTACATCTATGGACAACCTATTCATCCTCAAAAAGTCAATCCCAAACAAAAAACAATACAGCATTCGCTCCTCGTCCAGCACAACAAACCTATGTTCCACTTCCCTTAGCATTCCTATTTCTACCTTTAACAAAACCTCTTCAAAAGCTACAAAATCACCTGACCCAATCCCTTTGATCTTCACATTCGTACTCCTCCTCTCTATCTGCCACATTACTTGCTCAATCTCTTGTACCACAGAGGCATTCACTAAAGAAATCTGAGCCCCAGTATTAATCAGTCCACAAAATACTCTCCCATTCACCTGCACTTTCACCTCCATTCTTCCACTTATCCCATGCTTGCAATACATGACCTCTTCGATTTCCCCTGGACAAATCATCTTTACCTCCTCATCACCCTCTAACAGACACTCGTCCAACTCTAAGTCCAAAACATACTTCCTATCATAACTCTTTTTCTCAATTACCCAATTATAGTGTACCCCACTTAAACACTGTAAATGAAGCTCGCCCACTTTTGCACCATTTACACCCTCACTCCTATACAAAACCGGTCTCACCACCATAATGCACACATACAACTATCTTAAACAACTTACTCACAACAATCAATACCTCTTGCACCGGAAGCACACCTACATTACACATAGCCTTTAACTCCTTCATAAAATATTTCACCTTCCTAATCCCTATCTGCTCAGGTTTCTTGCACACTTCAGTCATAACTTCCCTCCGCAATTCTTCTATACTCTCAGGCACTCTCGAAACCAACCTATCCCTAGCTAAGTCCTTTCAAACATAGTCACCCCCACCCTGACTTTCCTTTCCCTTCATCAATCCCTTAGGCAAATATTCCGGGTCTATCACTACCTTTTCATTCATACTCTCACTCCCAGGCATTCTCGACATCAAATCAGCAATCTCATTCCTTTCACCCGGCACATACTCAACCACATAATCAAAATCACTCAAATCTTCCAAAGTTCTTGCAAGCCGACTATCAACTATCCTCATTCTCTGCAAATACACCAAGGGTTGGTGATCCGTTCGCACAACAAACTTAATCCCATACAAAAACGGACGCAACAACTTCAAACAAAACCTCAAAGCAGCCAACTCTCTTTCAATCGTGGAATACTTTCGCTCTGTCATACTAAATGCTTTTGAAACATATGCAATCACTCGTTTTCTTTCAATCCCATCAATCACCTGTTCTTGCATCAAACAACCTCCCATACAATACCCACTTGCATCTGTATACACTTCCAAAGGTTTAGCATCCTCACTATAATCCGGATAGGCCAGCTCTACATCCTTTGCGACTTCCGCTTTCAACTTTTCAAATGCTTCATTCATTTTATCATTCCACTTCACAATTGTACTCTTCTTTTTCCCAGTCCATTCTGTCAAGGGTTTCATCACTCCCGAACAATCTTTCATAAACTTCCTCCCAAACTCTACCAAACCCAAAAATCCTCTCAACTCTCTAACATTCCTCGGCTTCGGAAACTGCCGAACTTTTTCGATAAACTTTTCCGCTTTCTTTAAACCAGTCGCGCTCACCTTGTGTCCCAAGAATTCAACCTCATCCGCGAACCACTCACACTTTTCGACTTTCACTTTTATCCCTATCTCCTCTAACTTTTTCAACACATCATTCACTAACTTCAAATGCTCAGGGAAAGATTCATTCATCACTAGTATGTCATCTATGAACACCATCACATTCTTACTGGGAAAATCATTCATGACCACATTCATCGCCCTCTGAAACGCCGCTGGAGCATTGGCTAACCCAAAGCTCAAATTCCTAAACTGGTAATGCCGCTTTGCAGTCGAAAAGACAGTCACACACCTACTATCCTCTTCCACTGGCATCTGATAATACCCTCGCACTAGATCCATTTTCGTAAAAACTTTCATCCCATACATACTATACACGCACTCTGAAACTACATACATAGGAAACCTATCTTTCACGGTCTTTTCATTCACCTTACGATAATCAATACATAATCTCAATCGTCCATCCGGCTTTCGCACAGGCACAATCGGACTATTCCACGGACTTTCACTCTCTTCCAACACACCTATTCGCTCTAACTCTTCACACTGCTCTTCAATCTCATTCGCAACGGGGGAGGGAAGTGCCGAGGACGTTGGTATATGGGGGTGTCATCCACTAACACTATGCGAAATGCAGGCAATTTCCTAGACATTATTCTTCTGCTTGCTTCCTGGCCTCTAATGAATCCTTTTCGTTTCTCATGAGTATACACTTTGCCAGAAGCCTCCGTTACTTGTTTCAAACACCTCTCTATGGACTGTCCATGACATGGCCACTTTGGAACTTGCATTGGCTCTTCAACAAACTTTCTTATTTCTGATATTTTGAGTTTACAAGTAAGTGGAGGTTCATTTACTTTTTCTGACCAGTCTATCAGTTCCAAAAGGAAAGTTGCATTTAGATTTACAGCAGGTGTTTTCCTAGGCAGAAAAGATAGGTCTCCTGGTGTATCATCATCTTCATTCCTTAATTCAATTATTTTCTGGACCCCTGCTTTTTTTTCTTATTGGTCTTCCGAGCATAAAAGTGTCTGAAGAACCATTTCACTAAATGCGAACCACGATGAATGTTGGATTGTTGGCAAAACAATATCTGCTACTGCCTTCTGAGATTTTAGGAGCTTCAATTGATAAAGAATGTGGCTAGGTCCTTCCATCCGAGAATTTCTATTTGATTGTAAACTAGCAGGGATAGTAAATGCCAACAATGTATTCCACAAGCAGTTGTAACGTCTTAAAGTTGTTGCCTTTAAAGCCATGTTTTGAAACCCATATGCGACAAATCCTATTTGCTAGTTGTTAACCACCGAGAGTGGCTTACAGGACCAATTTCTAATAATGCCAGATCAGTTGGAAGTACACCTGTCCGTATGGCCTGAGTTATCCTGTAACCATAAACCTGATCTGTAGAGAGACCTTTGGCAACAGTGTCACTCACTGGAACCAAAGGCTCTGGAAAGGATTTTCTGACAAATGAGGGATTGATTTCTAGTTCTGTTGCAGTTTCAAGCATGTTGCCAATCTTACCACTCCACTTGTTGTTAGACAATGTTTTTCCATCCATCTCTGTGATTAAGTGCCTCAAAGGTAGCTCATTAGTATGAAGAGCACAAACCAACCAGATGAGTTTACGATTCAGCTTTGCCTCAACCCAATGCATGACTCCTCCTTCCCAACCAGAGTTAACATTCGTTGAGTCACCACTAATAGACAGCAAACTTTTATCAGTGTTGTTTTTCTTTAAGAAATCCACAAAATGGTTAGCAATAACTTCAGAAGGTTTCCTTTTTGTCAAATCTTTCTTTGGAGTAAAATGGCAAAGATACCTTCCACCTGGCTCACTGCAGTGTAATGCTCTTCTTTCACAATACTTCGGTACTGATGACTTGAGTTATCTGCTTGTAACAGAACTTTAGTGGAATCTTTGCGTCCACCAAAGAAGATACATTCAATATTGCTTATCCGGTATCGAGCATGAAATTTGTCATCAAGTGGTTTCATGACTTTTTTTTTTGCCCTTTTTACTTTATTGTGATCAACCACAAGTCTCCTGTCTCCTTCAGTAATTAATCCAACATCCAAAAATGCAGCTGAAGCACATAGACTGACACCATACCTAATACTTTGCAATGCAACATTGCGCAATTGTAATGATTAAACTGACTTGTACTTGAAGTAGAAGGTACATCAAAATTATCACATGGATTTTGCAAAGGATCTTTAGATTCTTCATCTGTGACATCAGTTGGTTCTTCGTCTTCGTTAGAGAAAAGAACTTCATTTGGTTGTAATGTTAACTCTTCCTTCCTTTTCTGCTTATATTCAGAAATTCTTCTTAATTCATCTTCTTGCCTCTTCTGCTTTTTAATTTATCTTCTTGCTCAGGTAGATCTGGTAATCCAATTTGATGCTATCCAACAGATCCAACCTTCTCTCTTTGACTATTAATAAACACTAGTTCTTTGTCAGGGATCTTCATATCCTTAGAACAAGAGCAGGAGATGTGCACTTCATGTTTGCAGTCAGCACCACCTGGACATGGACCCTCAAATTCAGAACATAGCTTAATCTCACACTTGCAATAGAGAATGTCAAAAAGTTTGTCTAACATTCCTATGAAAGCCTCCTTCAATTCCAGTTTTTCTCTGCCAAGTGATATGTTTATGGCCTTTTCCC
>JABUQX010066558.1:2500-25000 GCA_015478945.1 Trachelipus rathkii | reverse complement strand
TATATATATATATATATATATATACAGTATATATATATATATATATATATATATATATATATATATATATATATATATATATATATATATATATATATATATATATATATATATATATATATATATATATATATATATATATAACCACGGCAACCCGGTTAGCGCAAGCATCATCCCACGCTGAAACGTAGCTGGTCCGTTCTTCACCACGAACAGCATCTTCAGATACTCGTATTGAGCGAACAACGTGGAAAATGCTGTTTTCTCAACACTGTCTGGTTCCATCGATACCTGATAATACCCTTTAACAAGGTCAATAGTAGAAAAATAGATATTTCCATACATATTGTAGATCATGTCAATCAGGTTCGGTAATGGAAATGAGTCAGATTTCGTTCCGTTATTCAGCTTGCGGTAATCTATACATAGACGAAGTGTACCGTCAGGTTTTCTGACAGGTACAACGGGTGCCAAATACGGTGATTTACTTGGACGAATAATATTTTGGTCCAAAAGATCTCTGCATTGTTGCTCGATTTCTTGAGCTAATGGTCCCTGAAAACGACGAACTGGTCTGTCAGTTTGAAGCTCAATGGCGTGAGATATGTTGGTGGCTACCCCCACGTCATGATCATCAGTACTGAGAGCAGCTTGGTGCCTTAACAGGATATTGAGGAGATCCTGTCTTTGAGGGTCCGTAAGTGGCAATGCGGAGATATTGAATTCTGAAATTAATCGTTCTTTGGTCCACGCAGATGGACTAGTGGGGTCTGTTTTCTGGTAAGACTCCACCTGTAGACTCCGAGTTGATAATTCGGACTCGACAGTCAAGGGTAAAAACTGTCCTAGGTGGGTATTTTTTCGAATAAAGAGGGGTCGATCAGATGGGTTCAGGACGGCGATCTGTATTGTGTCTGCTGTAAAATCAACAATTCCGGGAGCAGGAACAAAAGAAGAATCTTCTTTGCCCTGGAAACCCACAACTGTTATTGAATCATCTGAAGGACCTGTGACATCCACCAGTCTACAGGAATGAGGTATCTCGCTAGAGTGTACCGAGACACAGTTAAAGAACGGTAAATCGAACCTACAGTCTTTAGCAACGACTTCCATATTTTCGCCGGAGCGATGTATCAATTCCCTGTGGGATAAGTCAGGAATAAGATTGTTCTCCCGCAAAGAAGCCGCACCGAGCACCAGCAATTGGGGCATAAATTCGATGGGAACAATAAAGAATTGAGTTGGATCTGTGGAGAAGCCGAATTCGAAGAAGAGGGGTAGTGTAACGTAATGTTCAATTTTGACTACATGGTTCCGTTGTAATCCGCTAATAGCTTTGACTCCAGTTCCTATGGAGGGAAGACATTCCACATTCTGAAGTTCTGACACTACAGTGGAGCTAATCAGGCTTATACCAGCTCCACTATCGACCATGCATCTATAGGAACCCGAACTGTTTGGTGTAAAAGCTACACAGACTATAAGTGGATCGACTTTCCCTTGACATAGGCTTATAGGGATCGTCCTCAAGCCCATGTCAGTACCGGGACTACTGAGAATATTTCTCTCTTCTTTTTCTAGAGGGCTGGTTGTATTTATGGTCGTAGGTAAAGGAAACGTATGTTCAGCAACCATGTCGTTCATATGTTCTGAGACTTGTGTGGTGTTTGAGATGGCAAGTGTACATTTAGTGTCATTGTTTAGTTCGTCCCCTGCCTTCCCCAAATTATCAACACCACCCGGTTTACCTGATTTATTACTGATTACTGGTAGAGCCAACATTTTGTCTGGGTTGTGCTGTAAACTCCTCTCTGCAGAACGGCTCAATTCCGGGGAGGTTTGGAGTTTAAAGCCCCAGAATTATTATTGTTATCTGTTTCTGTAATCCCTTGGCATTGGCCCTCATAATGTGCTAGTGTACACCACTCTTAAGGATTAAGGTATTTCCTCGGAGGACGTGGACAAACACCTGAAGAATTGTCCCTGGATGCTTAGAAGAAGAATCAGTGTTCCTACTTTGACCAGAGGCCTGAGGGGATCGGGACTGTGAAGAAGACCTCTGTGTTGGGTTTTTTTTGTGTGTTTCGTGGTGGTGTCCTGTGTGTGCAGTTGATGCCTGCATGTGGACCTTTACAGAAAGGACACACAACACAGGTATTTGGCTGTGTTCGTGTGTGGGATGTTTGGAGAGCCCTACATTTAGCACGTACATGCCCCCTTTTACGACAATAAGCACATATACCCAGATACTTATAGCACTCATTCATCACATGCCCAACATTTTCACAGTAATCGCAGCGGAGAGTGTTTTTGGATTTAGGAGATTGACTGTGATTCTCTCTGTGATGTGCAATTTGTGTTTGTGATTTGGAGGTGTTTTGTCGGTTTGTCTTTCTGTTATCAAGGGAATACCGACTGTTAGTGTATGTGTTATTACCTGAGTTCTGTGTTTGTTTTCTGGAATTAGTTTTGAGAACGTCAGTCCAACCAGTAGTGACAGTATCAATTCGAATGGTTTCATTCAAATCAGGTTGTTGTTCTGATCTACTGAAATTGGAATTAGTTGATCCCGAAAGTACAGGCTGTGCACGACGACTTTTCTGGAATTCTCTGTCGTAGACATCGGCAAGACTGATGATTTTAGACCATGGCACACGAACTTGAGAGTCTGTTTCTTGCTGAGCGATGTATTCGTTGACTCGTCTCGACATAAGGTTCAAGACTGAGAAGAAAAGCTGTTCTGAGAGACTTGTGTTCTTTCATATTGAGTTCGTTGTATGCCTTTTTTGCCAGATGTTCTAAATGTAGAGCAAACATCTAAATGCTTTCGCCTTTTGCTCGGTAAGCGGAATGGTACACTTGCAATTGGTAATCGTTCTTCCTCTTTTCTTCTTGATGGTACCAAGCAAGTAGAGTTTCTTTAACTGTGCCATAATTACGGTCATCTTTGACTAGAAGGTTATACAGTGTTAGGAAAGACCCTTTAACTGTCTTCCTAGAAGACGCAGCCATTGATGAGGTGCGTTAGGATAGTTTGCTGAGCAATATTGTTCGAAATCAGCAAAGTAGCAAACTAAGTCTTGGTTGGCTTCATACCTAAATTTTCCGGGATCAACGACCAACGACCTTAACTTTTCGTGAGGTTCTGGCGATCTCAGTCAATAACATCACTAATTGAGCTAATAACTCCATTTGGCGAATCATTATCTCGGCATGTGCAGGGGCAAAAATTTGAGGTGGTGGTCTACTGTAATTGTCATTCTGAAGATTCTGAAGACCCTGAAAATTTTTCTGAAACTGTTGATCTATAGAAGACGAAAAAATATTGCAAGGAACACCTTCAACCCCAGTATGGACTGATACGACAACCGGAGTTGTCATCGGCCGACCAGGCACTGGAGGATAAACTGGAAAACCGGTCTGTGGAGTGCTATCACATAGGATTGTTGGCAGCAGGAGCACTATATCCTAGAAAAGTAGTAACTGTGGTAACTGGAAACATATCTGAATACGGAGAATTCACTGGCGAACCCACATCTACATCGAAATCTATTAATGGTAATTTATTGTCAACAGAAGACATAGCTGTAGTAACCGTTGTCATAGTTCAGAAACTGTGTTACAGTAAGGATCAGTGCCTACTGTACTACTGATAATGTATGGTTGTGATTGCTGCTGTAGGGATTGAACCCGAGCAAATTGCTCTCGCAAATTAGCGAATTCAGACCTCATGTCTGCAACTAAACCCATTAAAGGCGAATCTTCTTTAATCTCTGTAGAAACTAGGTCCGCAACTGGCATTTGACCAGTTTGACTAGTAGATATACTCCTAATCTCTTTTTTCCTTAATAAAGGCTTGCATCTGTTGTGTGGACGGTGGTGGCGGCATTTCTGGCACACTGTCCACCTGTTGCGCATTATCCACAGCAGAAACTCTCACCTCGTCATCCCCCCATAAAACCGCGTCATCCGCCCCACCAATTCCCCCCATCTCCATCCCTCCGGTAGCCATCCCAATGAAATCCCTAAAAAAAACTATTTATCAAGGGAAAAAAAAAAATAGTTTTAGCAGCACATAAATATGATTATACTTCAAAAATTAACTTTAAATAAGGATGATGATGAGATGAACAGGAAGAAGCTGAGGTTTCAGATAAGAGGAGACAAAAATGTCATATAAGTACAACAGTAACTGCATAGATTATTAATTCCTTAAAATTATCCGGATGCAAGTTTGTTGGCTTGAGAGAAGCCGAGTTTTTGCTTTCGCAACTGAAATATCCGCAGAGATACTTCCCCATTTGATTGACTCCAGCGGAGAGTTAGGTTAAAGCACAGGAAGTAAACTGTATTCTATGTTTTATCTGATAGAAGAAAGAAAGTTAACTGTGTTTTCAATGATGTGACCTAACATACGTGACGGTCCCTGTTCGGGCGCCACAAAATTTAAAATTGGTTTTATGTATGTTAAGGAGAGCGGTGGCAGGATGCCGTATTCCGTGTTAATCTGAAGGTCTAAGTGGCGTCCCGAGAAACCTATAACAGTAATACCCGAAGAGCTAATTCCCAAAAGTTTCTACCCTAACATAAACACCATTTAAATACGACGACAGAGCTCTGAGATCAGAGATGGTGGCAGTGACAGAAAGGGATGAGACGTAAGGAGATTAAAAACTCAATTAGGTTAGGCTAATATGACTAACAGCCAATCAAACTTTATGGGGAAAGATTACAAATATGTGTCTGAGTCTGAAAGATTCTGTATGTGTCTGAAAGATTTTGTATGTGTCCGAAAGATTACGTATGTGTTTAAAAGATTACGTATGTGTCTGAAAGATTACGTATGTGTCTGAAAGATTACGTATGTGGTATCTCTGCATATATCACAGCTACTATCATAAACATAAACCAAGGATTCAATCAACAAATGAATAAACGAACTTTGCTATATTTTTATTTATATATATACAGTTATGAGTAATAACTCATCTACAGAAAATGCAAAAGATCAGAAGAGCAGTTAGCTGATTCAAATGTTGTCCAACAAATACCATCCGAAGTGACACCATGAAAGATGGTGTGGAAAAAAAATAATGGGATGAATGATGCAAAACAATAAAGTAATACTCAGCTTGGATTTTAATTGATGACCTTAATATCCCTGAGAGTTTGGTCCAAGTTGCAGAATCCAAGAGATGTAAATATCCGAAAGCACTTGACTGAATGTGTTCAGGTACAACAAAAATAAACAAAATCTTCTTTAGAATGGAGCTTCTGTCCAAAACAAAAATGAAAGTTCCACCCAGAACTAATAATGATCAAGTTCCACCCGTAACCAAAATGGTTTTCAGCCAAAACTTAAAATGGTTTTCACCCAGAATTTAAAAATGATGGAATTCCGCCCGGAACTAAAATGATGTTTCTTCTGCACAAGTTCCACCCGGAACTAAAACCTTTAAGAAGAAGAATTTATAAATAAATAAACAAATTTATAAATAAATAAACTCAATAAATAAATAAATAAATAAATAAAATAAGGAATGAAAATAATAAAGAGTTTATAATGATATTTCATACCAAGTATGAAAATGAAACATACCCTATTGGAAGTAGGGTGTGTACTTTCCACAACTCAGGAAAGTAGGAGTTACTGAAAGATCTGATTTGACTTCGGATCTGATAAATACGATGAGGATTCCTCTGTATGTAAAAGGGAAAAGTTCATTAACATTGCAATACGTTGGGAACAGGGAAATCATATCAAAGTATGACAGGTATTACAATAGGAAAACGTTTAAGGCAGGTTGGTGATATAACTCACGGCTTAGGAATTCAGGTTGGTTCGTAATGGGGAGGATATCTAAAAAACTATAATCAACTCTCCCACAGATTGACATAAAGCATAAAAAACACCTGAAACTTCTTATTAGAAAAATATCCTGAAATCCTTTATAAATGCCTTAAAAAAAAGATAATTAATGCAGATGGGAGAAATCATAATTAGTTCAAAAGTTATACAAATAAAACAAATACCCATATATATATATATATATATATATATATATATATATATATATATATATATATATATATATATATATATATATATATATATATATATATATATATATATATATATATATATATATATATATATATATATTTGGGTGGGTTATATTTGAGCGGTGGATTGGCATTGAGCTGTCCCTTACAATGTTAAATGCCCATAACACTTTTCCCAACCAATAATCCCAATCATTCTCTTTTTCACTCATCATTCTTAACATCTCATACAACGTCTGTATCGTTCTTTCAGCCAACCCTTTCGAACTAGGCATATACAGTGTCGTTCTCACATGCTCAACTCCCTAATCACTCAACATTTGCTCAAATATCTGTCCTACAAACTCCCGCCCATTATCACTCAACATTCGCTTTGGTTTCCACACACACACATTGGCAACAAAACTTCTCTCACTACCTTAGTTACATTTGCACTAGTTTTATTCTTCGCAGGTACTGTATACACAAACTTACTCTTATGATCCACCATCACAACCCTTCCTACATATCCACTTGCAGTCACTGGCAAAGAAACACAATCAATCACTAATAACTCAAAAGGTTCACTCACATCCATTCGTAACATAGGAGGTATCACATACATTCTCTGATACTTCCCTTTCTGACAATCTTCACAGGTAGTCGCTACATCATTCACTATCTTTCACAACCAAGGTGTAAGGGGGATCGTCGTCTCTCACTGGCCCATTACCTAATCAAGTAATCAATGTAACTAAAGTAACTAAAAGTTCTGTATTTATATCTTCATTTATGATAAACCTTAAAAACTAGGCTTGCCACTAATTCTTATATTGTTCCAGAGAAGTTATTGATGATAGTAAAATTCTTTGATATCTCGACTCCTTTAATATTTTGTTAATTTTGTTAATGATAATTTCTAAAAATTCTTATTCATAATTGAGTCCGTGTCCAGAAGTATTGTGTTTGGTCCTAAAGGAAATAGAGAATTTGACCTATTGATGTTTTTTCTTGGATCGCTCATACTATCCAACCATCATTCTCAGGTGGGTCACCACCTTTTTCTTAACTTAATGATCTTTGTTTTAACTGAGCAAATACATGATAATACAATTCGTTTTGGGTTAATGAAGATTAAGATTCAATTAAATATAATAATCAATAATTGTTGTTTACAGACCTCTATGTCTGCCTTTGGAAGGGTCAGTGAAATATAGCTGTGCGAGAAAACAATTACCGAAGTAGAATAGGAGCCTCTCGTGGAAGTTAATTTAACTAAAGGGTTAGTTTTGATTCTTTTTAATTCAATAGAAATTATTAGTTTTATAATTATAAAAGTTCTAATCATATATTTTTGATTAAGGTTCTATTCTATGGTCCTCTTTTGATTTTAATTCTGGTCCAAATCACCATTCAATTCAAATCTTCAATCTGTTCTATATTCTCTGGTTCGGAGTACATTGAAGTGGTTGACGTATGCACATGATTGAGATCCTTCCTAAACATATAGAGGAGTATCTAGAGAAAGAAGTGGTTGAGAATAACCTTAATTTTTGATCTACATTAATATAGAAATACTTAAGTACTACACTGTACTACTCTACAAGAATCTACTACGATTACTACAGAAGTGAAAAACTACAGATAAAAGTCATTAACGAACTTACTTGGAATTCCTGATATAACATCTTTCGCATCTGAAGCCTTTAAATGAAGTCTTCGTTAACAATTGAAAACAGCATCTATTAAGAATTTGTTCCTTCTGAAACAGAGAAGATATAAACGGATTGATTAATTAATTTAAGCTGTTACAATTTATATGTTGAGCACTATTGGGAAAGAATACTTACCTCTATTCTCTCGGTATTTGGTTTCTTCTTTTCATTCTTACAGTCGAAAGTCTTGTGTGAATGATTTTGTTTTGCATTTATATAAGTTATATTTATATTTAATCAATAAAAAGCGTATAAATCTCTAGCACTCCCTCGTGTAGTGCTACTTTTTGACTTAAAGTATATCCGGCATAATTAAGTTAATAAAACATAACAGAAGCACACTTTCATTATTCCCTAGAGTTTTATTTTTCATTAAACATTGATTTCGTAAGTTAGGAATGGAAATATAATTAAGTGTGCCAAAGAATTAGCAAAACAAACACTGACACAATCCTAAGAACAAAACTGCTGGCGGATAGGAAAATTGAGGTCCAAATCGTTGACCCAAAGTTAGGCAAAGAAGAATTGCTATAACACTTTGAACACCTTTATTCCCCAGAAAACGACAAACTACATCTTGTCAGAGATACACCTAAGACGTTTTCATTAGGAAAAGGTGTGTATTGTTTTGTTTGAATCTTTATTAACTTTCTTTAAAAATTATTAATTTAGTCATACTTACTCAGGGAAGTAACTCATTGTTCTTGATAGTTACTTCCCGTTACAAAGGATTAAACACTCTCTTTCATACATTCCCACAATTTAAACTTCCCCATGTGTCCAAACCTATGGTGAATTACTAACGTCATCCCTACCGTCCCAACCACAGAAACACTGGTACATACAAATCATCTTCTCGTACTTTCCTAATATAATAAACCACATTCTCACACACAACAAACTTTTTAGCAAATAACCTGAAATCTTCTATCAACTGGTCCCATCTACACACTTCCTTACTTGACAAAATACATTTTCTCAGCTCACATACCATAAGACATTCCTCTTTCATTACTTCAATATCTTTTATGCTTAGTAATTCTTCATCCCCCACACCAACTCTCACCAATCCCACAAAATCAGCCACACACACATCCTCTTTCTGCATTCTAACCACCTCTCTATTCCCTTTCAACTATCTTTCATTCCCTACATCTACGGACAACCCATCATCCTTAAAAATTCAATCCCACGCAAATAACAATATGGAATTCGTTCTTCATCAAGCACGACAAACTTATGTTCAGCTTTTCCTATTGTTCCTATCTCTACTTTTAACAAAACCTCTTCTAAATCTACTATCTTCCCTGACCCAATCCCCTTTATCTTTATACTCTTATTCCTTCTAGGAATCTGCCACATCACTCGCTCAACCTCTCGTACCTCAGATGCATTCACGAAAGAAATCAGAGCCCCAGTGTCAATCAATCCACAATATACCTTGCCATCCACCTGCACTTTCACTGCCATTTTTCCACTCATCCCATGCTCGCAATACACTACTTCTTCAATCTCACCTGGACAAATCATTTTCACATCCTCGTTACCCTCCATGATACAATCTTCTACTTTCTTTTCCAAAACATACTTCCTATCATAACTCTTTTTTTTTTCTATCACCCAATTATAATGCACCCCACTCAAACACTGCAAATGAAGCTCACTTACACTGTTTCTATCAATACCCTCATTCCTATAAATTACCAGTTTCTCCCCACCATAGTGCACACACACGATTACCTTAAACAACTTGCTCACAACAATCAATATACCTCTTGCAGCGGAATCGCACCTACATTACACATAGCCTTTAACTCTTTCATATACTGTCTCACCTTCCTAATCCCTACCTGCTCAGGTTTCTTACATATCTCAGTCATAACTTCCTTTCGCAATTCTTTCATACTCTCAGGCACTCTCAAAATCAACCTATCTTTAGCTAAATCCTGTACACCATACAACAGCACTTTCGAACATAGAATCACCCCCACCTCGACTTTCTTTCCCTTTCATTAATCCCTTAGGCAAATACTCAGGATCTAGCACCATCTTTTCATTCATACTTTCACTCCCAGGCTTTCTAGACATCAAATCGGCAATCTCATTCCTTTCACCCAGAACATACTCAACCAAATCAACTCAATCAAAATCACTCAAATCTTCCAACGTCCTCGCAAGCCTACTATCAACCGTCCTCATTCACTGCAAATACACTAAGGGTTAATAGTCCGTTCTCACCACAAACTTAATCCCATACAAAAATGGAATCAACAATTTCAAACAAAACCTCAAAGAAACCAACTCTCTTTCAATCGTAGAATACTTTCGCTCCGTCATACATAGCACTTTTGAAACATACGCAATCACTCGTTTTCTTTCAATCCCGTCAATCACCTGCTCTTGCATCAAACAACCTCCCATACAATACCTTGTGTCCGTATACACTTCCAGTGGCTTGTCAAACTCGCTGTAGTCAGGGTATGCTAGTTCCACATCTTTCGCAACTTCCGCTTTCAACTTCTCAAACGCTTCATTCATTCTATCATTCCACTTTACAATCATACTCTTCTTTTTTCCAGTCCGTTTAGTCAAAGGTTTCATCACACCAGAACAATCTTTCATAAACTTTCTTCCAAATTCTACGAAACCTAAAAATTCTCTCAGTTCTCGTGCATTCTTAGGTCTCAAAAAATTCTGAACCTTTTCAACAAGCTTCTCCGCTTTCTTCAACCCAGTTCCACTAACCTTATGTCCCAGAAATTTAACCTCACTCACAAACCATTCACATTTTTCAACCTTCACTTTTACTCCTACCCATTCCAACTTTTTCAACACATCATTTACTAACTTCAAATGCTCAGGGAAGGACTCAGTCATCACTAATATGTCATCTATAAACACCATCACATTCTTACAGGGAAAATCATTCGTAACCACATTCATCGCCCTCTGAAAAACCACTGGAGCATTAGCCACCCCGAAACTCAAGTTCCGAAATTGGTAATGTCGCTTATCAGTCGAAAAAGCAGTCACACACCTACTATTCTCTTCCACTTGCATCTAATAATACCCACGCACCAGATCCATTTTTGTAAATACTTTCATTCCATACATACTTTACACCCATTCTGACACTGCACACATCAGAAACCAATCTTTCACTGTCTTTTCATTCCCCTTGCGATAATCAATACATAACCTCAATCGTCCATCTGGCTTTCGCACCTGCACAATCGAACTATTACATGGACTCACACTCTTCTAAAACACATATTCGTTCCAACTCTTCACACTGCTCTTCAATCTCTTGCGCAACTGGAGGAGGAAAGTAACGAGGTTGCTGGTATATGGGGGTGTCCTCAGACAACACAATCCGGAACTCTGGTAACTGGACACCCCCAAAGTCCTCATCACCCTGGCTTAAGGCCTTCCTCCTCTCCCACAACATTCGTACAATCTTTTGTTTTCTCACCTCATTCAACCCCTCTGGCAATCTCACTTTGTCAACCATTTCATCATACAACCAATCCTTCTTCTCAATTTTACCCGCAACTACCCCACATTCATTTTCTCTCTGGCGCTCTATAATCAAAGATGAATACAAACTACCAACCACATCACCAACCTTTATTCCTCTCACTTTCTTCTTCACATCAGGCACCTTCTGCATACATACCCTAGGATTATATACCATCGAATACATGTGCAACCCTTTTCACTCGATATCTAGCATCATAACCATCCACCAGAAACATGCTATTCTGGTCTACATCCACTCCAACATTCATATTCCACCCTACTTTCACACTTATCACTCCATCAGTTTTGAAAGGCATATCTTCCAAAGCAAACACTTCCACACCTTTTACCAATTTCACTTTCACATCCCCTAGCTTATTCACATACATCTGACATCTCCCATCCTTATTCACCTTTTCTATCATCATTATCCGATCCGGATGGATAACCATCCCATTCACACTCAAAAACTTATAACCTAACAACACATCATACTTCTCATTCGTACTGTTAACCACATAAAACTCACTTTCTTTCATACCTATTTCTCCAATCCTACCACTCTCCCTAAATTTAGTCAATACTAATATTACCATATTGCTAATCCCCTTAATATTTCCCTTTCCTGACTCCTTCAGATCCTCCCTTATATTCATCCTACCATACCCTCCTTTATACACTACATTATCCATACACCCAGTATCAATCAAAGCTCTCACCTCAATACCACCACAATAAACCTTAATACTCATACATTCCTCCGCCTGACCAACCGAGAACACATCCACACTTATCCCTCCTCGTACTATTAGTATCCCATTCACACATGAGGGTACACCATCTGTAAACCTTATCCCTGCTCGTTTCCCGGTCCTGTTCCCCTAACCTGATTAGTTAATCCCACCACCTCATTCACATTTACATTCCTATTCATACTACTACTAACATCCTGAACATTACCATTCCCAGTACCACTAATAACCGCACTCAGACTCACTTGATTCCCTCCTCTAAGTTGCCTTCCACTCCAACACATTCCAGCTACATGCCCTAGTTTTCCACACTTGGTACACGTATTCCTTGGGGACTGACACATCCTTGAAAAATGCCCCTCAATCCTACAGTTCCCACACACAGGTTGCCTCACTCTCGCTCCCTGCGAACAGTCACACACCCAATGATCCATTCCTCCACATCTACACCCCCTTTGCGTGTCTGTACAATTCATGGCCATATGCCCAACTTTTTCACAGTTGAAGCAAGCTCCATTCACCCATCTACATTCAGAAATTATATGTCCCAGTTTCCCACACCTAAAACACTTCACATCCCTATTTCCTACATTCTCTCTATTCATAGTCCCATTCTCTCGCACATTTCCCAGATTATACCCTTTCCTATCATTCACTCTTTGAGTCACATTGATACCCGTTGGTCTACCTGCATTCACCTGTCGATCGTCACTTCCGTCGCCATAAAAATCTAGGAACTTCACCATCACCTCATAAGGATTAGCTTTAAGTGCGTCTCTATAAGACCTAGACTGAAGTGGCGGTGAAGCCCTCTCATTCATTCCTCTGCCACTGTACACATCTCTACGTTCATTCTCCTCCTGATCTCTTTCAGTACTTTCAAATTCCCTATGTTTTGCAATTTCCAACACATCCTCCTATCTCAACCGCTCTCCCACCCATCTCATTTTCTCTTTTCTCGCATTTATAAATTCCGCCACGGATTTTATGCAAAAATCTCAGAGTTTTAGAAATGGTTATCACAAATGACTAACCACTCTGATAGAATTTAATATTATATTACAAAGGGTGATTGTTATCGTTATAGCAAAGAGAACAATCACATATAACCATTTAAGATAAATGGATTTATGATAAGACCTGATTCAAGTAAATTACATTCAGTTCCAATCTTATACATTTAACTTAACTAAATCAGTAATTATTCAGTTCATCAATTAAGATGTTGAATGTTAAGGTTGAGAAATTTCTTTCTAGTGGTTATTTGGGTTGCCGCGCAGTTACGACAAATTTTAAGACTGACGTAGATTAAGATCTAAATTGAAGAAATTAGTAAATGACATCCCAAATTTAAGAAAAGTCCAATTTTTAAGATCCAAATATAAAAAAAGTCCAAAATCTAAGACCCTAAAAATATAACAAAAATTAGAATTCTAAATGGGAATGATTATTATATTGACTTTATTTTTACTAAATTATTTTATCATTCTTTCAGGGATTTTTATTCTTATATTTTGTCTTACCCTAGAGATAAAGACTTCAAGGAGGGGTCTTGATTATGGATACTGAAGAAGATGTAGACTATGTGTCATAAAAAGAATACTGAAAACATCATATTTCAGGGTAAATTAACTTTGTCTTTATTATGTGTAAAATATATATCTTAAATATATTCCAAATAACTTAAATTATAAAAAGTAATTTACTGACTTGCAAGGAGGCTAATCCTGATTTGCAGGTTATTATTAATATTTCAGATTTATAAATATACTCGATAGAAAGAGTTGATTATGTCATGAAATCCATTCAAAATTATGTATATATATATATATATGGTAAGCAGTTTTAATTAAACTAGATAAAGAAGAAAAAGCTGTTTCAGTTTATTCATAACCAGCACAAAAGTAGCACACATATAAATAATAGAGATATAATAATTAATATAAACAGGATTTACCCAATGTAATCTTTATTTTTGAAAAATAAAAGAAATTTGTTTCAATGGGAAACTTGATCTGCAGATCTTCTATCATTTCCTAAAACCATGTCTACAATCACCATCACAACAGCACCATGCATATATATATATATAATTAGATGATAAGCCTTTTACATTGTATTTGTTTATAAAAGATTATATATATAGTATATGTATATATATATAATAAATATAATATATATATATATATATTATATATATATATTATATATATATATATATATATATATATATATATATACTATACTATATATATATATATATATATACACAACAATCAAAGGCAAACTTCAGTGTTTGAACCAATCCCAGACTTCTCAGTTGAAGGAAGTCCTGCAATAATGGATCAAATTACAAAGACCGCCCGGAAATCTAATCCCAGGGTGCGTGTATTTTTAGTTATCCCTCCTGTACAAGATCTACCTATATACTTTCAACCGGAAGAAGCCTATTATCCGAGATTGGGGGTCCAGGTTCTCAGACTACTTGAAGGGTGATCGGACAATGTCTCCATCACGGATGTGTGATCATTCAATCAAAGCGTATAACAAATTCAAGACCTGGCCTTTGACAAGAACCCTTGGCAGAGGGAATGCTGTCTCCGAGAGAATCACGTAAAGAATTATTACTACGGCATAGAAAAAGATAGCAGAGATGACAAAACACCTCCTCATAGACAGCATCTATGAAAGAAACAAATGTTGTTAAAATCACCTATGATACCCAATGGGTTACATCCAAATCGTTTATTCTTAGAGCAGCTATTGTTGAGATATGAATCTTTATTCACATAAGGATGAAGAAATGCTTCACATTCGGGAATTCCCCAGATTCAGACTCGACGTGAGGAATCTTATAAATCGCATCATCCGTCCAGAAGCAAAGAGCATGAGACCATCCAGTCTGCCATTAATAATGATGATCAATAATCGACCTTTGCCACACTCACTAATTTAGAACGTTGTATGGGCGCTGCACCTTTCTTTTAAGCACCACCATCATTTGGTGTATCTGGCCAGGAACAGGTGTATCCGATCCCATCTCAGCCTCAGTATTCTTTACAGTTTTCATCATTTTCCATTCCTGCCAGATTCCAGTCCCATGCTAACCCAACCACAGTTGTCAGTCCCCAATCGAAATATATGGCCCAACTACGATCCACAATATGATCCTCAGATGCAGGCGAAAATGAGGTTTGGGCTTTGGTTGATATTTGAGCAAAGCCAGTGTAGATATATGGAAATTACTGCTCGAGACAGATTTATTCCATATCTCCGTCGTCTTACTTATTGTTGTGGTTTTGAGGCCCCCAACAATCTCAATAGTCATGGGTCCTGGAAAAAAAAACAGAGAACAAAACAAAATAATAAATAAACACAATAAAACTCAGGAAAAAAAATCAAACGCAAAAAACACAAAGCAATCACACTATTTTATTGAAAAAAAACACCACAGCAAGGTAATCCGCCAATACCCCAACCACCAGAATTTAAATTAACCTCCACGACCAGGTTACACCATCCAAAACCGGTATCTACCAATATCGCTATTGTTAGATATTAATGAATATCTTTAAATATTCATTAATATCTGTAAACCTTAAATTTAAAAAAAAACTTAATCCTAAAATAAATATCCTTAATAATATAAAATGCATCAAACCGTTCTCCAATGGTACTCCTTCTCAATTCTCCAAAACCTCCAGAATATAGTCTACTGTTCTTCATAATACTCCTCCTTAATTCTCCACAATATATTCTACCGTTCTTCAAAATACTCCTTCTAAACTTTACATGCAATTCTTCAAACTCCTTCTCAATTCAATCAAGTTTTCTCCTGAGTATCCTCACAGTTCTCAAAACTCCTTCGCAATTCAATCACAATTCTCCAAACTCCTTCTCAATTCTACACACAATCTTCAAATTAAATAATTATTCTATTTCGTTCCAAAATAATTATATTAATATTTCTGACATTCCTATGTGCCTGTCGAATGCAGAATAAGTTCCCCCGAAAAAACTGAGGAATAGACAAAAGACATCACATAATCACATAATAATAATAATAATAATAATAATAATAATAATAATAATAATAATAATAATAATAATAATAAATAAAATAATAATAAAAAATAAAGATTTTATATTAAATAGATAAATCAATTATATTTTCATAATAAAATATGAATACATTTCTGTTATTATCTTTATAATTATATTATAATTATTAATTAAACAAAAAATAAATAAATGAATTAAAGAATTGAATTAAAAGAATATCAAAATATTAAATAAATATGAATGAAATTGAAATAATTATAATAATAATTAATAAACAAAAATAAGCCCCTCACCACCCCATGGTGCTCACCTGGGTAAGTTGCCCTTTTTTTTTTTCTCCTGAAACTCAATCCAAATTCTTCACTCACTCTCAGTCCACTCGTCCACTCAAGGACGCTCAAATCAACAAAATCAGGCTACGAAAATAAGAAAATGATACCAAGTTTATACAACCAATCCAGTCATCTTCCAATAAAAATCATTCATCAATAACATTCATAATTACCTTAACAAATGGAAGTCAGTCACTGTATCGAACATCGGGCCATTGAGCAGAAGGAACTTCTCAGACTTCTAAAAAAAAGAAAAACACGCTATCAACCCTTTCAATCAATCATAAAAAAAATAAAAATAATAATAATAGAATAATAAATATATACAATAATGACAATAATAATAGTAAATAATTCCATATTACCCTTCACACGTAAGTTGTCGACACAGTGGAACGTCTATGGTTGTTCTTCTTTTGCACTTAACAAAATAGCTAAGTTCGAAAAAAAAAAACTAAAACTCTCTATTGTCCCATTTTTTTTTAAAAACTTTTTAACTAGAAAAAATCTGCACATAGCAAATAAAAATATCCCATATAATAATAATAATATAATAAATAAATATAATATTAAATAAAATAAATGACTAAATTAAATTATAAAAAAGCACAGTTAAAAAAAAACTAGCACTGAAATCCTTGGCACTCCTTGTTGGTGGACGTTCTCGAAGCACCCCTAAAAAAAATGGTAAATTATGAGACATACAAAACAAAATAATCCTAAATCCAAAATTACCACATTATGAGAAAGAGAGAATGCGATCCATCTCTGACTTTCTCTGATGACATTAGTTTTCTTCTTATTTATTTATGGTTCTTAGTTTTCACTGTTTATCCCTTAAGTTTTCATTAGATTTCATGATGTTCCTTAGTTATATTATTTAATCTCAGTTTAGTTTAGTAGTACATGATTCAACACTGCTCTCAATCCATCAAACCACCAATTTACCTCCTAACCTTCCAGGAAACCAGGTTAGAAATTAAGGTGGGGGTTAGATTTGTTGTGGGGGGATATAAGGGAGTGTTTCATCACCATTATTGTTGACATTTTTTATTGTTACATGTTGTTGTTAGTTTTAATAGTTATTCGAAGTCCATTAAATACATTAAATGGTTTATTTATTTATTTGATTGAATTGTTGTACCTGTCATTTCTATGTTTAACCGTTTATGGATGTTTTAATCTTCTGTTTATCACCCTAGGAAAGAGATTAAAATAATAATACAGGTTTTCTAGCTGAATCTGCCAAACATATTATATTCGAGCAGATCCATAAGATTGTTGCTTGAAAGATACAAGTAGGTCTCTACTTGTATTTGTTGCATCTCTTTTGCTATATTGCAATATGTAAACATTATAATGTCCTAATGCTTCATATATATTTTTAAATATCAAACATTGGTGACTGATGTGATGCTACCTTTCAGATCACTTAAATATCTTTTATATTAGATAACATCTGAAGAAACCCCTTTCAATAGACTATCTACTGAGGGTGAGTAGCATATATTAATAGCACTCATCCATTTTGCTCATATTGCATTTGTCTTAATTATAGTTTACTCTAGCTACAATCTTATCTTATAGTTTATCAGAAAGAATAATGTTCTGTACATTTTCTTCTAGGTTTCTAATTTGGGGAAGACCCATTTCTATTTGAGGCCAATTCTAATTCCAGTTTTGAACTATTTCTAATTGAAGATAATTCTAATTTGGGGAAGACCCATTTCCATTGATGACAATTCTTTTTGTGAAACATCTTAATTGGATTAGTAATCATTAACTATATAAAGTGCCAATCTTCCTAACAAATCCGAAGAGAACTATCATACCACCAGGATAAGTTTAGTTTCTCTCTTTATTAGTATTTGGCATCTGTCACTTTATGCAATATATAACTCTCTTGCTTAAGTTGTCACCATAGCTCATGTAGACTAGCTGAACTCTCTCTCTCTCTCAATAATAAAGGTACCTGTTTCTTTGTTGAATCATAGTTGTTAGGGTTATTAGCTTTCTTTTCGATTAGGTCTCCTAAATTATTTATTATATCTTTATATCAGAAATCATTAATGAGGATACACTCAGTTCCCCGTTTATTTAGTCATTATTAATGAAGTTACACTCAGTTCCCCTCTCAGTAATTATCACTAATGAGGCTACACTCAGTTCCATAAATAATAGAATACTTAAATTGTATAGTTTTTCCCCTCCTTTTATTATTCCTTTCAACCTTAAAGCAAGTTTGCCATTGCCATCGCTACCTAGACCATCAGACTGGTAGTGATTGACCAGATCATTCAGTCCTTCCGACTGGATCTTACAGTAGCTGAAAGCTTGTTGTTCCCTGTCTTGAGTGAATTGTAGTCGCAGCTTCAGCCTTCGCACAGCATTAGAAAAACAAAGTTCGTTGATTACTAACCTTGCTTTCTTATTTATAATTAAGTTTTTTGATTGTGTAGAATATTTTATGCATGGGACATTTTTCTGAAAGTCTTATTTTCTTAAAGAATAATCTCAAAAAGACTTAAAAATAACATTTCTTTTAAAGCTAATATTGAAACAACTTTTAAAAAGACTATATTTATTTAAATCTTTAGGACATAGTCCTATTTGAAAACCGAAAATAGTGACTCGAACCTATGAAAAAGATTTTTTAATATTAAATTCGAAATTTTGGACCAATTTAAAAACTATCTATCAACAATCTTTTAGATCGTCGGTCTCGAAAATTTTTCTGTCGCTATATGATTATATTTTATTTAAAGTTGAAGATAAAACCGGTTTTATACATTTGTTTATAAAGTTTTATACATTTTTAAATAAACAATAAAAATGCAAAATTTGTATTTCAGAATATATTTTTGGCTACGCCTTTTATTATTTAACGATCAACGTGAAAATTTTTAAACATGTAGAATTTTAGGATGTATACCTTTTTTATATCGATAAATTTTTGGCATATTCAGCCGTTTTAGCATAATTTATGAATCTAATTTTTGTTTTAATTTTTCAATTTTACCAATGAACAAAGGTAAAACAGTTGAGTATGCTAAAAATTTATCTAAATACTCTGATAATATTGTAATGATCGAATGAATAATAAAAGAGAAATGTTTCGCAAAAAAAAAAATCCTCTTTACTTCATTTTTATAATTATTGTTTGCTAAGAATTGTCAATTTGAATCAAAAAGAGTATACCATGAATTTAACTAATAAATTCATCCTTGCGTAATCAAGTTTCAGGTAATTTCGACAATGGGTCCTTGACATCTCAAAAATATATGAGAATTTTTTAAAATTTTTTTTTCATTAAATACGAACTGATTTGGACAGAAAAACGCTCGCAATCAACGTTTAAGAGATCCTTTTCTGAGTTTCTTTTTATTTGATTCAGATCAGATGAAAATTAAGGAAGCTGCTTCTTGTTTGCATTGATTGAACTAAATATCTGGGATTTTACTCTCAGTTTCAGACCATATTAGTTAAAAATTACAAACAAAATATCAACTAATATTATACTATTGAAGATGCAACGGGTTCTGTATGAAATGTTATTTTTTTTATTTAACTCCTTTTTTTTTAATAAAACAATTTTTATTTAAAATAAAATAAACCAAAAAATTTACTTCTGTTCGAAATTTGATGAAACAACCACCATAAGAAAGAGTCCTCCAAATTATTTCAAAATTTGAAACAAAAAAATAAAATTAAGAAGAAAAAATGTTATCCTAATTTTCTGTTTTTGACAAAAACATTTAAAAATTACTTTTTTTTTTAATCTGAAACATGATGAAACATACAGCAAAAGAAAGATCTGACCTAACTATTTTGAATCTCCTATAAAATAAAAATAAATAGTGTAAAAATTTGAATATAAAGAAAAGTTATAAAAAATTTGTTAGAAAAACGTAAAATAATAATAATAATAATAATAATAATAATAATAATAATAATAATAATAATAATAATAATAATAATAATAATAATAATAATAATAATAATAATAAATATTTTTCAGCATGACTTTCAAAGATTCAAACATAATAATCATGAGGTTTATTTCTTCTACATAATCTCAAAAGTAAAAGGCAATTTCGTTTGTAATATATCAACCATTTTCAAGGCCGTCAGTCATCGTTTAGGAATTTACTTAAAGCTGTACGAGTGTGATACTACTAGAAAAATATTCTTGTTAATATGGACATCTTCTAAGTAGGTACTTTTTTATTAAATAATAGTAATAATAATAATAATAATAATAATAATAATAATAATAATAATAATAATAATAATAATAATAATAATAATAATAATAATAATAATAATAATAATAATAATAATAATAATAATAATAATAATAATAATAATAATAATAATAATATTTCTATTATTATTTTATTGTTTATTATTATTGTGTGTGTTTGTATGATTAAAATTATTGTGTGAACTTATTTTATTGGCAGTTATTCTTAATACAAATAAAGTGGGTATTATTATTAATAATATAATAATATTAATATTATTATTATTATTATTATTATTATTATTATTATTATTATTATTATTATTATTATTATTATTATTATTATTATTATTATTATTATTATTATTATTATTATTATTATTATTATAGTAGTAGTAATAGAATAAGTTGATCCGGCCCTCCCTGCTTAAATATATTTTCCGCGTATATATATATATATATATATATATATATATATATATATATATATATATATATATATATATATATATATATTTTTTTATTTATATATATATATATATATATATATATATATATATATATATATATATATATATATATATATATATATTTGCTGGTATATATATATATATCTTTCTATCTTATATATATATATATATATATAAATATATATATACCCTGGAAAGGCAAACCGATCTTTTTTGACCAATCAAAAAAGGTTGAATTGAACCCGAATTAAAAAAATTAAATGAAAAATAAATAAGTAAATAAGTATATAAATAAATAATAAATAAAGAATAAATAAATAATAAATAAAAAAATAAGTAAAAAAATAAATAAATAAATAAATAATAAATAAATAATAAATAAATAAATATTAAATAATAAACAAATAATAATAAATAAATAATAAATAAAACAAATAAAGTAATAAATAAATAAATAAATATCAAAAATAGATAAAAATAAAAAGAAATTAATAAATAAATAAATAATAAATAATAATAAATAAATAAAATAAATAATAAATAATAAATAATAAATAATAAATAATAAATAATAAATAATAAATAATAAATAATAAATAATAAATAATAAATAATAAATAATAAATAATAAATAATAAATAATAAATAATAAAAAATAAATAAATAATAAATAAATAGTAAATATTTAATTAATATTCATTATCACTGTAAATGGCCCAGCACTGGCTGCATTGATCCGGCACAGCACCGCACCGCACCGTACCGCATTATACCAATCAACGTCCCTAGCAACGGGTGGAATTTACGACATTTTATCTTCCTCAAACTTGGCACCCAATTTGGGGGTGGCGTAACCTCGTCGTAGACGAAGTTTCGTGACTGTGCAACCCCGAAGGGGATGCTGACCACTCCAAGAAGGAAATGGCCAGAGAGAGATGAAATTTGATACACACCTTTCTTATAAGGTAATGTCAATGCAGCCGATGATTCGTGTCGCTAAGTTCATTGGGTGTTGGGGCTGAGCCCCAAAACCTTGGAAACAATCATAGCAGGATGAAACTTGGTATACACATTTCTTATGATGGAACCTCGGCACAGACGAGGTAACATGACACTACGCCCATTGAGGGATGGAGCTGAGCCCCATTAAATTTAAAATTGACATAGAAGGATGAAATTCGGTATACACCTTTCTTAAGAAGTTACCTCGTCGCAGCCAATGTTACGTGTTGCTATGCCTATACGGTGTTGGGGATGACCCCCAAAATTGGAAACAGTTATAGAAGGATGACCTTTGGTATTCACCTTTCTTATGATATAACCTCGGTACAGACGAGGTAACGTGACACTGCGACCATTGAGTGA
>JABUQX010066557.1:32500-56023 GCA_015478945.1 Trachelipus rathkii | reverse complement strand
TTTGTAAAATTTATTATATTACCTTAAATGTATCAGCACCTTAAAAAAAAAATTGTAGAGATCTCAGTATTACGGAGCATATATATATAAAATGTTTGGTTTGCGTTAGAATTAGCAGCAGTACTTTACACAACATAAGTAAACTTCATAACCTCTTTCTTCCCGGTATGTCAATCTCTTTCCAGCTTACCCTTGTGTGCTTATATTAATGGTTTAAATTGGGTTTTGGATAGTCCCTCCCAACCAATAATCGATATATGTTTAATCAGATATATTCGATTTGTTTTGAAAAGAATTTTTTTTTTAAAGTACAATTAAGATGAATCAAGACTCTATAAAAAAGAATTTAAATAATTTATATGTATATGTATTTAGATAATAAATAGTAATAATATATAATATTTATATATTTACTATTTATATAATTATAATTATATATATATATATATATATATTATAATATATATATATATATGTAAAATATATATATAGATATTATCCGTAACAGAGGCAATCGATAGTCATAGAATTATCGGGGTACGTAAAATTCCTTAAAGGGGTTTATGGTGGGACTTTATTTTTTTTTGATTTTTTTTTTTTTATATGTTAATTGCTTATCCTTAGTGCACTAGGTTGACAGTAGAGGATATCAAATATTTCGAACATATATGAGTAGTAGTGTATATTATCTAATACTGCTGATGCAGTGATGGTACGTGATTTAATGTTGTCTTGAACTGATAAGTTAACGTGGCGCTGAATTGCCCCACGATTTTGGGAAGGGGGGCAATTCGGTCCTCTTCAATTTTCACATTCCCCTAAGACATCCCCATCAGTTAGGGAGGTTAGACCTGAAATACAACTATGATATTGACATGTTGTTCAATTGTTTTTCAAAACACAATGTTAAAATATTATGGTTTAAAAAATTTGGGTTTCTTTTTCAAAAAAAAACGTAAATAAAAGTCGGAGGTTTGCGTTCGTTTTTGTCAACCACGCAAAACGTAAAAAAATGCTCACCAAACGTAAAGGTCTGAGGAATTCCTTTAATTCAGTTAAGTCGGCTTTGCTAATTGATGCTTTGTCGCAGTTTAAATGTCGTTATAGATTAGCCACGACTAGAATTTAAGGTCGGGGAGTGAGATCTTAACGTTTTCGATGATGAACGTTTTTTTACTGGACGTTTTTGGTCGGCCTGTTTGGGACAATAATACGACACAAAACTCAAGCGTTGGTTGTTTGTGGTTTGCGTGAGGAACTAATTTGTTCTTCATATTCACGGATAGGGAATAACTTATTCGCGCTATGCTTACTATTTTTGACAGAATTGAGTCGTCAAAAAAAGTATTAACTATATGCTGCGGGTTGAGACTACGCGTTATCGCATTCCTGCTTCTCTTTGTCTCAACCTTCAAAATTCCGTTAAAAAGAATGAGGCATCCAAGCAGTAAGTAAGTTACTTATTCTGTAGTGTACTTCTGTTCTTATTCTTATGATTACACAGAGAATGATAAGGCAATCTTTGGTGTTGGGGGTTTTTTGTTTTTTTGTAATAGTTTTTATTGTGCGTTATTCTCTGACAGAAAGAAAACCCAAACTTAAGCCGTTTTAGGGCTATTTTATGTTTCAGAAGCACAAAATGCAAAAGATGTAAAATGGCTCTGGCAACAATTATCTTACAGAAGTATCCCTTGTATCGCTGTCATCCTGGTTTCTTGTTGCGTAAGTCGCCGAAACCAATCTTGCTAGAAAAAAAAAATGGGTGTAAACAAAGATTAATTAGGCCTATAGTGAAAAAAATTTACCTACTCCTCAGTAAAAGGTGGACATAAATTATTTTTAAATTATATTTCAGATTTCTTTCAAAAAGAAGTTATTTTAAAAAATAATCTTTAATTTATCAATATGATTTAATGATGGACAACACCTTTATTGGTTTTTTTTTGGGGGGGGGGGCTCACCCACGGGCCAATTTTTAAACCTGGACTCCGGAATTTGCCCCATGTCTTACCAATCTTTTATAATATAAATATTATTTATCTTCTTTGCCATGAATGATTTATAATATTATTGCTATTAAGGTTTTGAATCTTTATTTTTTTTTAGTTAATATATCTTAATTAGATTAAGTTGTCAGAGATTTATAGACGAATTTTTATTTTGATCTTGGTTGGATGCACTTAGCTTAAAGCATGTAAGCCGCTATATTTACGTGCTGATGTGTCTTATAGTGGTTCAGCGAAGCAGAAAAAAACTGAAAAAAAATCACAATACACTTAATGTATCAAAATTAATAGAGTATTGCATAAAAAAAATTGAATACCGTAAGAGCGCCAGATAACATACCGACATCGGATGATTATTTACAATCTTTAAAGGTATGATTTTTCCTCATCGTGTTCTTTATAAAGGCCTAAGCTTTTGCGGGCCACTGTGGTGGCAGGCCGATCACATTCTGGGCCCCACTCGTCGACTGAAGCTAAATGCTCCTCTTTAGTGGATCCTTTTGTTATGTACTATTTGCTTAAATCTATATTAATTATATGAGTACGATTAGTATCATATGTCTTGTTAATACGCCTGTTTAGTGAAATTTTATATATTATAAATAGATATATAATGTGTACTGACTCTATATATATATATAATACTACATTATATATAGATATAATTTATATATATTGCAAGCCACTAAAACTCTGCCCCACATGTATAGGTGTCTATATATTTTGTGTGGGAAACTTGATTAGGTTCCAGTGTATTTTCCTGACGAAGTAACTGTGCAATAATACACTTGCATATTTGTGTTTATCGCAACTTCTGTTTCAGCGTAAGTCATCAGATATTCAGCCATATGGGCATGTGCTGGGAATTCAGTCGTATAATTGATTTTTGTTATTGAAATGAATTTTGGTAGTTTTTTTGAAAGAGGATGAGGAGGTTAATGCTGTATAATATTGACTATTTTTAGTAAGTTGATGTAGTAGAGTTTTTAAGATTTAGTGCATTATGAAAAAAAAAATAAATAATTACACTAATAGAAATAAAAATTAAATTAAGATAGAAAAAAAATAAAATCATATATTATAAGTAGTTCATTCAAGTAAAACTGGAACATAACCCAGATATCTGTGATAATAAAAAAGGAGAATAATCAGAAAACCACACGTTAATATAAATAAATTTATACTATAATATTATAAAAAGAATTTACTATAAATGAATACATAAAGATACATTATATTGTTCATATTACAAAAATGAATAATACGTAAAATATGTCTTATAAAAACATAAGCAGCACATATACATGTTACATTAAGGTTAAGTAATAAGGCGATTGATGGTCAGACATCTAGTTAACTAAATAGACTATGATTAAAAAATAGGTAGTAATAATAATAATAAGATATTTAGTAGAAAATAATAAAAATAAAAAATATATATATTATATAGATAAGTTGTATATAGTCGATAAGAAGTAAAAGGCTATTAAGCGTAGAGAATATGTTATGCCAGTACTAAGATCATACAGATATAATCAAGACATTACACTTATGAAAGTGAAGTAATCGTATATCTTCAAAGAATATAACACACTGATTATTATATCCTACAGTACGATACTTATTAAGTTATATAGATATATTATATATTATTTACTTATACTATTATGATTAATTATAGATATTCAATATATATTTAATATAATATAAGTTTAAGCATAATATAAATAATAATATAGGTAATTATAATCCAGAAGTTGTGTGGCACTTGAATAATGGCAATAAACAAAAGGCTAAATCATAAAGGCAAAAAGTTTGACCCACAGTTGTTCCTTTACGGGGACTCTTCTCAACAACTTCTTCACGCCGCACCCCCACATTCTTTGCCAAAAAAAAGGGGTCACCAATGCCAACGGCTATGTTTCGTGAACATTCTTTTGCAAGGTCACTGCAGTAACGATGCGCCTCTTCCCTTTCCGGAAGGAATCCAAGGATCGTTTTTGGACACATTTTTTCCTATTATTCCATCTGTTCTTTATCCACGCCCTTTTTCTTTTTCTTGGGACATTTTATCTTCGCCTGCATTATGTTCTCTTGCCCTTCCTACTAAAAGCCAAGGGACATAAGAAGAAAACTGAAGTCTGGAACCTGAGCCCCATTTGCAACATAAATAGAAGAGAAATCAATTCCGCTGCATTGATTTTTTAAGATGATTCCTTTCAGGACGCTGCGTGTGATCTGTCATTACAAACACTGCGTATACTTTGGTGTCTTACATTGATGGATTGCGTTTCAGGGCGTGCTCGTACCTCCTAGTTCATAACTGTGAGCAGTTTGGGATCCACAAATACAACTTGCTCACCTTTCACAGCACATCCTTCCCCAAATACACTGGACTTCTGTCAAGTTTGGAACTCAACACGACTTACAAAAATTATTCAAAAAACGAACAAACAAACTCATTAATATAAATAAAACAATTTTTAAACAGACGTACCTTAAAAATTATGATTAAACATACAACAGATAAAATACGAAAAGTGCGATACGTACATACTTTTCTACTTTTTGTAATGTTTTTTTGTCGTTATTTGTTTATTGGCTTGACTTTAGTTTTTCGTCTCTAGAAGTGTGTTTTCAGATTAGATATGCAAAAGATTGTTCTTTTTGTGAGTCGTTTTTGCCTGCCTCTGTCTACTCTTGACATGATTATCTCTCAGCTTTATTCTTATCTTTTTTTTTTCTGATTTTTACATCTTTTTAGCTGTATACTTATAATGTTTCAAGCATGATATTTGCTGTATTAGGATGTCCCGTAAATCTTTAATATTGCTCGCTGACATTATTATCTCGTTCTCCAGGAATCTTGTCTCATATTTTAATGGTAATTATGGATCCTCTTATTTGTCTTTTGTTTGTTATTATATACACCTCTCCACAAGTCCCAAAATCTTTACAATTAGCTAACTGCGTTATTTCCTCACATATACTCCTCGCTCGCTTTATGCTCATACATCCTACTCTCTATACTTCACAAACTCATCTTACTTTTAATTGACTCGTTTTTTTAATATCTTCAATAGTTTAATCTCCTTGTTCTTTTTTTGGTCAAACCTTCTAGCTCGTTGCTACTCGTCTATGATCTTAACATAAAAATTGATGTTTTTTCATTACATTTTCATGTAATTTTTTCTCATATATACCTTGTTTTATATTACGTGCTGTTCCTCTATATTCACATGTTCTCACTCTCTCGGATCTTGCTCCTCAGAAAATTATTCCATCCAAACTCATTTAATCCTATCATCCGATAACTCAAAACTTCATTTCTCTAATGGGAGATGTTGAGAGGATTTTCCATTACGGCTTCACCTCCTCTCTCCTTTCTGTTTCTTTTTCTCTTTCTGACATTTGAAAACTTGTCACTAAAAATATTTGTGGTATTCTATATATCTTTTAATATTATAAAATTTATTATTATTTTTCATGCTATGACGTTCTAACCATTTAATTTTTGAAACGTACATATATTTGATGCGTTTTCTGTCTACTCTATATATCGTGAGTTTAAGCCACATTCTTTTGTTAATTTCAGTACATAGATTCACATTCACGCTTCTTTTCTTTACTATAATCTATTGTCTTTATTATAGTAGAATAAATAGTCAAAGAAAAAAATTAATAGTTCATTGTAATTTCTATTCTTGTAAACATGTTGTGACGTTATGTTTTTAATTAAATATTGGAATAGAAATTGGATATAAAATAAGATAGAGAACAATTAGATAACAATAGTCTCTCAACCACCGAGTTAATAATATATATATTATTAATTATATATTTGTTTTTAATTTTTTAGTTGTTAATACAAAAGCTCATATTTTATTTTGTTTTTTGATTGATATAGTTAACTTAGAAAAATTTTGCTAATTTTTTATACTATTTAGTTGTTATTTCGATTATTCATTATATATTAGACTCCCAAAGCACACATTTCTGGCTTATATAAATCTAAACTGTTTTAAACTTCTCTTCTTTTTTTAATCTTTAAATGTTTTTTAATATTTGATTTCATTTTTCAAAAAGCCAGTTTATGTTTAAAAAAAATTTGGTCCAGTGTGTTTATATCCTACTCCATTACCATTTCTAATTTCTGCTGTAATAAGAAGGTATGTATGCCACCAAGATCGATTTTTTTATTTTTCTCATTTGTTAGAATATGTTAGTGTTAATATGTTTCCATTATTTTCTCCTAGTAATTGGACTCTCTCCTTATAATGATCATCTTTCAGTTCTCTCTGCCTTGCTCTTGACTTACGAATGGTCTTGTTTATGTTTAACATACAATCTTCATGGTCTTTGTGTTGTTGGTTTGGATATTTAGTTATTGCTTTCACTAATGCTGAGTTGCCTCTTTATGGCGGATTGATGTTTTTAGATCACATTTGGCGTTGTTATTCTGGTCATGTGTAATTATATCCCTGTTATTAGGTCCATTTCACTTATCCATTTCGTATTTCTTATAGCTGTTAATTTCTCAGCGTATCCTTTTTGTTCCCAACAATTGACATACAATCATTTGGCTCCTTTGGCTACTCGATTACGCGGAGCGTGGCTGAGTGTCTAGTTGTGTGTACGTACTCGGGTTATATGTTTATAGACATGGACAATGCGTAAAGGAATTTAGACCAGAAAATAGCTGGAGTCTCTCATAGACGAATGTTGTTGATCTCGCAGCAATAATTGATCGTACGTTCGGGGTACATTCGATAATGGTTTCTTTCGGTATTGGGTGGGTGCGTGATTGAGAGCGGGAGCCTTTACCTGATGACGACTATAGTAAGCTTGCTGGGAGATCATTCAAGATGCGTCTGAGTTAGGATGATTCCTCGTAGATTTGATGCTGAGCGACTGAGATAGGTCAAGTTTCCTTTTAACTCTGAGACAATGATACTGAGGTATTGATTGATCTATTGTCGTTGGTGCTTGTGCTATCTTCTGCAATGTCAGAAGAGGACGCACTTATTTTAATCTCCTGCACGCTGGTATGGGATGGAACATAAGGTGAATCGTGAGACTCTATTATTGTTCATATGTTGATCCACTATTGGATTTTTCGGCCTGCTACTACTGACTACTACCTCTATTATGTATGTTAATTATATTATAGTTGGATTGGGGTAAAGTGCCTGTGCGTGCATTCTATAAGATTTGGCGCAGTCAATTGTGCTCTCTGGTTCTGTGTGAGTCACTTTATCTGGGCTACTTTGCCTCAATCTTTTGGGGCTGATTTAGTCTGAAGGAGGTCAGTCATATTACTGTGATATCCGTTGGATTACTCTCGCGGATCGTCATTCGGGATGTATTTATTAAGTCGACTCTTAATGTACTCGATCTGTATCTATTCAAATGTGATTATTTCATTGTACGCATATCACATATATTGTTCTTCGCGGTATGATAGTTTTATAATACATATTCTGGTAGTAGATAATTACTACGTGATTTATATGCCTATATCTCTAGTGGTATATATATTTATTCATCTTGTAATTATGTCACTATATACGTTGGTATATAATTAGAGTTAGGTATATATGTTTTATAGATTATCACGTGTATGAATATTACTAATATGTGACTATAGGTATACTGATTATCTCTTTTGGACACACCCCCCATCATGGGATGGAACCAGACCCGCTGTCGCAGCGTTTTATCCCTTGCACGCTCACTTGGTCTGATCTCGGCCAGGTGGACGTGAGATGTTCGCTGTTCCTTCTTTGCGGTTGCGCTTCCTTGTATATTTGAGATGTTTAAACACGGAGATCTGGTAGTAAAAGAAGTGGGGATTTGATATCATCTCAGAAGCCTGTCTGAGTACAGTCTTTAGACAAACTGTGGATTGTAGGGTTGGATTTTGGGTTGCAGGTTGAATCTGTAATTTGAAATATTGGTAGTTAGTGGTGGTTAGGCCATCACATCTTAGCTTGGCCCAAGGATGACTGATGGTTCATTGTGTTGTTAAATCTGTGAGTTGATATTGTTCGATATGGTGATTTTCTGCGCGAATGTTTTCCATTGTAAGTGGTATTTGATGGGTGTGGCGAATCGGCGGAGTGACGTTAAAGGTTGGGTGTGTGGTTTTCATGTATGTAAGTGTCGTATCGTGATAGTGAATGTTTGTTGATGGGTTGTATTATGTTATGTTTTTTTGTCTGGTGGAATGATAGACTATATGACTCCGTGTATAACAGACATAGGTCCATGTATTTGTTGAGTAATAGTTGTGTCTCTAGGATTGAATAGGCGTTGCATGGCGTCAGGAAGAGACAGCTACGGATGTTTGAGTTCTGGTGAAGCGACTTGGTGGTGGCGTTAGGGCTGCAATGTGGCAATGGGTTGATTGGGTTGGTTCTGGTGCGGACGGGGGCTATGATGTTGTGTGGCCTGTGTCTGAAGGGACGTGTTGTTTCGTCGCGATCAAAGAAGATGATGTTTGTTGCTATGTTGGCCTGGTTTGGTCTCATGGTCAGTCGGCAGTTACTATTTCGTTTTTGTTTGTCTTGTATGGGAAAGAATTTTTGATTTCTTTTTTTCAAGAAATCGTGTAGGTTTTTTGTTGATGTGCATCTTGTTCTGGGGATTTTCTTAGTACTTATGGTTGATGCTGGTCTGTTTGGCATTGTTTTTTTTCATGCTTAGTTGTTATGAGTCAGTAGAGATGGTATGCTGTCTGGGCGGTTGCGCTCGAGTTTGGAGAGGCATGGTTGTCGTAGAGTTTAGATGCGAGTAGGTACGAAAACTGCTGAAATTCAGTTTTGTGCATATGTCATGCAGGTTGTCATGGTTTGCTTGGCTAGGTGCGATCGTCTGTGTGTTATTGTTTAAGGCAAGTCTTTCTCCTGTTGACGACGCTGGTGCGCTACGATCGTGATGGGGCTTTGTTGATGTAATATTTGCGTTCAGGCTTTTTCTTGTCGTGTGCAGATGTTAGCACTGAGATATCACTTAATTGGTTCGTCTCTGTTTTCTGGTGATTTGGGATTGGAAGATTCGGCTGTTAAGATCTGTTGTACTCGTGAGATGTGATAGATTTGTCGGGCGATGATGTATTTCTTTGCGTAGAATAGGGTATGTATTTGGGGCCAAATTTGTTTATGTAGATCTCATGGGGCATCGAGATGCGTGTGTTCTGGTTGTGCTGTGTGGTCTGAGTGCGTATATGTGCAAAGAGTTTGGCAGTTGGGTGTGGATATGTGGCTGGGGTCTTAGGCCGGCTGTTTAATTTGAACGGATCTTTTGATTGTGGTCGATCTATTCGCCAGGCGAGATCATTAGCTCTTGTTTTCTCTGTATTTTACGCCGAATTGTGATATGGATATTGAAGTAATTGAGGTTGGTAAAGTTGTGTGTGATTGTCGAGCTCATTCAGGCGTACGGAGTCCGGATGCCGCCAGACTGGGATCTCACGGGCGCCTGGGTCCCGCGTGAGGCATTCAGTCTTAGTATTCGGGAGTTTGTGCCGTCCCATTTGGGTCTGTAGGATCAGAAACTTTATCTGACCTTGTTGTCAGGTTTGTATGTTGTCGCTTATGATGTTTTTATGGCGTATAATTAGGTGATAATGTAAGTGGCCTAAATGGTGAAAATTCATACAAGTAGAATAGAAGTTTAATTCATGATTGTGTGGGTCGTGTTTATTGGTCTGATAGTACGCCTTTGGATTGAGGATACGGTACTTTGCAACCTTGAGAACCAGCGTAGTTGTGAGCACTCCTATGTTCTTACTCGTGTTGTGATGTTTAGCTCTGTTATTAGTATTTGTGGTTTCGGCATTTGTATTGTTTGTCTAGTTGATACTTGTGCAGTGACTTTCCTGCATTAGGAAACGTGTGGGGATGTCCATCTTTCTTTAGTGAAAGAGTTGGATTGCGATGTAGTGTGATTGTGTATGATTTTGTGTATAATTTTGGTGTCAATCAAGTAATGTTTAGAGAGGGATTTACACTGCTTATCGAATGGACTTTGTTACGAGATGACTCTGATTTGTCTTTTCATTAATGATTTTATTGTTTTAATAAGTCATGGAAAGAAAGATAGGTTATTAGAAAACGAGTTATAGGCCATATATATAGATTGTGTGGATTGTTATTAATGTTTTATAAATTTATGGGATTCGAGTTTTTAAGTCGGTTTTTATTTCCAGACAAGCCGCTGTGGCGTCTGGAATTTTCGTGTGTCTATTGAATGAAGTAGTTATTGGAGTTATCTTTCGTGATTGTTTTAGTCTAGTCTTATCGTTGTTATGTTCTGCATATCGCTGGAGGATGTACTTGCTCTGTATGAAGTGAAGCCATAGTTCATGGAAGAGGTGGGTGACAGTTCAGCGATATGATGACGCAGCGTCGCAGAGGGGTCTTTTCTGGTCGTTTTAGTATTGTGATAGTAAGGGTGATTAATTGCAAAGCTATTAGTCTTCCAGTTGAAAAGGTGGACTTATCTTGAAGTTAATGTAGTGATTTGATTTTTGGTTCTTATAGGCAATATAAGGACTTAGGATTAGTGAGTGTCCAGGTTATACTTAGTTTAAGTTAGTGAATATAAAACCGTGATTCCCAAAAATATTTAAAAAAAATTATACCTTTGACCGGATTATGGTAAGTACTATTTATATATATTATATATATATCAACTAACCTTTAGGTATCATAGTGTATAGTATGTATAGTTTCTAATTTACCATACAAAATAAATACTAATAAAAAAATATAATATATAATATCTATCAAGGATTTATTTGCACAACTTGAATGGTAATAATTTTCTCAATTTTTATCCTTAAGTGGTACAATTCCATAAAAAAATATCATTAATAACAATCAATATTTAATTTATAATTAGTTCCTAATTTTAGATAACATTATAATATATATTATAATAAAAAATTTATTTTATAATTAATAACTATATTATATATAAATAAATAAGAAATGGAATGTATATAAAAATAAAATATAATATATATCCTTTATTCTTTAGGGATTAGATGTACCGAAAATATTCAAAGGTAAGTTGTATTCGGATACTATTCGGAGCCTATTCGCCTAAAATAACCGAATTTTATTCGCGTATTCGGCTTTATTGCTCGACTATTGCCGTGGTAGAAGATGTGAAAAATAAAATAAAAAATAAAAAAAAAAAAAAGACCGTAAAACTGACTTTTTCTTTATATAAAACAATAAATTTCCGAAAATTGCAGAAGCACACACTATTTCAGGTTATTAATGAAAACTAATCAGAGACATACTTGGTTTTGCATAAAACACTAAAACTATAGCCCAAATTTATGTGGCCAAATGGAAAGAAATCTTTGTCATTTTAGTTACAGATTCCTATATTAAGCCTTGACTGAATTTTTCAAAATTTCTTAAATAAAAAACTAGATTCATCTTAGTTGATACGGGTAAGGACCAAAATCAATTGGTAGAACTTGGTATAGTGATGGGAGAGGTGGGGGCTATGCTATCAACTTCATGTTTTATTCACTATGTTGCAACTATTGCATTTTTCGATTCGCATTTCAAATACTTCCGTAAGACCTTTGTATGAGAAGATGGGATTTTATTTACTGCAAGAAGCATATCCTCTTCATTGTATTCTGTCCCACCTCCTCCAAGGCAAAACGGGCAGCATGCCAAAGCGGTATTAAAAATTTACTCTTATATATCATCTCATGTCACTGCGCTCTGAGATTGTTCCAAACCGCTTTATAAGAAATTTAATGTCAAAAAGACGTGTGGTACCACTTCTTTTTTTACATGAACTTATAGTGGAGACTATGCTTTAAAAAGATTTTTGAACAAAGTTGCCATCATATTCTACATTAATAACAAGCTTTCACTGATTAATTATTTAGAAAAGACATCATAAAGAGTGTTGAACACATACCTCCTGATTTTTTCAGTACGTGCACAATTTTTAACCCTTACTGTTTATACACTTGAGCCACTTTGATAACATCTCTAAATACAACGCACTCTATTCGTCGTGGGCGGCGTGCTGTTGCTTACCGATTAGCGCAGGTACTTTCTCTTTGTTCTAATCTGAGTCACTCAAGTCGCCCAAGTGTCCCTGGTCCATTTTAGTCTCGATACATTCTCTTATTTTCTCTAATTGAGGAATTTAAAAGCAAAGCTGTCACGTGGAAATAATTAACACTCTCGTTGAAAGAGCTTTGAGATACTCATAGTACGTGATCGAAAACTTAAAATAATCTTTTCTTTTGTTTATATGATGATAACCTTTCTTTGCGGTGGTGATATTTCGAGCTCCTTGTTTTTCTTATGATCTGCGATGCACACGATAAAATATTTTGGAACCCAAGATGAAATTCATATGATAGTAGTCCAGATTAGAGTCAAATAATTGGTTCGTTTTTGAGAGATTGTTTAAACGATATAGCTATTGAATATATTAGGCTCTTTGGATCTCATTCTCTCCGCTCCTCCAGATGATGTTCACGCTAGGTGGTGATAGTTAGAAACTGAACAGTGTGTGCGCTATCCTTTATCACTTCTTTAACTCGCGATTGGTTTCTTCTCTTTAGAAATTTTTGTGGTGGGCAGTGGACAAATACGGATTCACTTACAGAAAAAAGATAAGACACCTAAGTGTTTGATTGTTTGATACAAAGATAGTCCCATTCTTCGTGGACTCGATTTTGTGGGATCCTCATTGTACATAAAGGTAACAGGCCTCAGCAGATACGGAATTAGCAGTTTCAAGAAATTTAAACAGGAATTATATAAGTTTGCACTGGATTTCGACCATAGGGACAATGATAATCGATTTCGGCCTCTCTCATTTGTAGAAATATAATCACTGGAAATATTTTTCTTTTAATGATAATTTGAAAAAAGACTTATAGCACCACCTAAAATACCTTTTCAGGCTCTCACGCGTTTCATCAGTTCTTAAGTGATAGTGGAATATTTTTATTTTTCAGGAGGGAAATTATTGTCATGAGAAGCCACTTAAGACTAGTAGGTACGCCGTTGCCTCCTCCCTGTAATGAATGTGGAGCTTGGCCTTAATTTTTTTCTGTCATTTCTGACCTTATGAGTACTACCTATTCAAGATGAGTGTTCTTTTAGTTTATAATCTTTTTTAACTACGAATTTTCACCTCTCCCAATTAATTTATTTTTAATATGGGAATTGGTTTGCGTCATATGTAAGGAAAAGTTGGAGTGGTGACGGTTTAAGGGTTTTATTTACTTTGCAAGAGAAATATTAACACTGGTAAACATGAAAATTCTTAGGACAGGTTTCTGCAATTGATTTAATTGATGTGCTGATTCACAAAATGATATGGGGTTTTTGACATTCTCGTACTTCCACATCGCATTTGTTGAGATATTGTTGTGTGTAACAGAGATTTGTAAAATATATTGGCCATTTTTTATGCCTCTCTCTTTTCGTTTATTATTTTCTATCACAATTATTGGGATATTGGTAATTAATTCTCTATATACGTGTATATATGAATAATATATATATAGAGTTAATTCAGTTATTTATTTTATATATATGTATATATAATAATTATATTTATATATTATATATATATATGTATAATTTAACATTTAAAAGAAAATAAGCGCAAAATTTATTCCTTATACACCGAGACGCCTGCTCGCCCACATTAATAACTTTTTTATAATTTCTAGTAAATTTTGTGATAGAAGAATTTGAATTAAAGTTTTAATTAAAGTGGTAAATACCCGGGCTGTCCATTCGAAATATTTTTGGGTGCAACCTGAGACAAAATTATTGAGTAGACGCATTAGGTATTATATATATACTTCTATGATGTAATAGTTTCTCATTATTATATTACTACTGATGGGAAAAATATTTGTAAGGTAATTCCAGGTAATATATATATAGTTGGTATATATATATATTACTGGTATATAATATATCAGGAGGTGATTTTTGAGTATATGTATTTCCTGTCACTACTCATTATATATATACGTTATAATATTTTATGTAAGGTAATTTATGGAGTAGTCTTCTATATATATATATTTCATCAATTAATTTGTTTTGTACATATATAATTAATTTATTTAGAATGTCTAAATATATATTTTATAATAAGTATAATAACAAGTGATTTTTTCTTCATATATATGTTATAAATAATTACTTATGTTTTATATATATATCTTTACTTTTTTGAGTTATATATGAAGGAGAGAGAAAAATCGAATCGAACTTAATGGGTATGATACATTGTTCTTTTGATTAGATATATGTTAAACCACATATATATTTATTTTGAATATTTTTTTAGTATTAAGGAGTAATATAGGCTTTCAGACAATGCATTCCGTTGTTTTTCAAAATAGAATTTTGAACTCGGTTTAGTTAATGTAAACATACTCCTACGATGGTAGTGAACCTTCTCTTCGGTAGCTGGAGGTCCTAATTCTGTGAGCATTCAGCGTTCTGGAATATCCCTTTCATTCAAAGCCTCCACGAATGAGTCTTAGGGGCTCGCCCAGGATCATTATTGAAAATTTTTATTCTCCACTTTGGCTCTCCCCTATTTGTTGTATATTTCTGGCCTTGGTGCATGTTTTTAACTTTAGATCGGTGACTTGGCTTGTCTCGGGTGTACCGTCTGTCTGCTTTTCTCATCACTACACTGGTAATTTCTGGGCATTCGCCTAGGAATTAATTTCACGGAAATTTTCTTAAGGTGATATAGAAATGTAATTGTAGTGTGCTCACCTTTCATACTCAATTCCTTACATCCAACGTGAGAATGAAAACTGTCTTAGCTAGTTCTTTTGTTGTCCTTATATATATGATTAGGTGTGTGCCGGCTCTATCACTTTTTATCCACCAGTGATTAACTTATTGCTGTTTTGGCTCACCCCATCTGAAAATAGGCATTGTCACGCTTTTCGTTATTATGCCTCATAACACATTCATTATAGTCTTTGTTAGCAAAGGCAGCATCACGGATTAGTGTCCGTATTTGTGCTCAGGCTTCAGTCCTATGCCCAGCTTCTTTTCTTTCGTCACTCAGGCACCAGGATTCGAATTGAGCGATTTAGGGTTATATTGCTGGCTAAGCTTATCACTTCAATCAATTTGCGTGGGCCTTCACACTTGTCAATCATAATCATTAAGTGGTTATATGATCATGTTTGAGTGAGGTAAGATGATGGTTTTCCTCTCTGTACAAGTGGTTACATACGATGTTTCCTGTTCCAGCCATGTGCCGTACTACAGGGTTTCTCTTGGACCTAGTGTTCCTTTGGCCTCCACGCTAAGAGTGTCTCTTTGCCCAAACCCAGGTCTTGGTTAACCCCCCTCATTGTCCGGTTAGATAGTTAGCCCCACTTATTAGGTAAAAGCTTAGTGTGTAGCATAATTTTGAGAGTGAGAAGCGCTGTCTATAGCATGCCGGACAAAATGTTTACCATTTTGAGAGTCGACGCCATATTTATCATCCATTCTACCTTGATATGATAGCCTCTCCAAAACTGCTTGAATATTGCATACTTCCTCTCTCAAATTCGACCGAGTACCCTACTGGAACCGAAGCGTACCTGTTGCCGTTGTGTTACAACACACGACTTTAAACTTGCTCTTGGGAAGTCGTCAAATAAACGGTCTCCACTCACACTGCATCGGTATGCTGGGAGGTCCCATTAGCGTAGTTAGTAGGGGCCTTTGCAACTTCACTGCAAATACAAAAGGTTCCAATCTGACTGGAAGAGCCTTCGCAGGACTCTTTGCCTTCTTCTCGCGTTACGATAAAATGTTACTCGTGCCATGGTACAGTAATTTTTTCATGCAACCTCGAAGCAACAGCTCAGGACAACTTCGGCAAAACAACTCTCATACAAGATCGCTTCAGTGTCACCCTGCGTGAAATCTATGATGGGGAACCATCCGACTTTAGTTTTCAGATGGATGGATACGACATCATCCAGTTCAATCTGGACATCCCCTATCATGTTCAGACGTACTAAAGTTACCACATCGCTTCCCGAATATCGACCGCAGGTACACTTTGCTACTACTGCTAGATATATGCGGATAGGGTAAAGTCCTAGTACAGCCACGTTAGTGCGCACTGAAGTTTGTTCATTTCCTTAGGAATATGCAAAAATAGGATCCATGATTGCACGAAAACGGGATGTGATACAGCAAATCCGAGAATATATATGAATTCGCGATCTCTCGAATCCGGAATATATTGGAGATTCCAGCATCTCCGAATTGACGTATATATCTGTACAAAAGTCCATCCAAGAAAAAAATTTCACCTTTTTTTGTTTACCAGTGTAAGTTTCCTTATTTTTTTTTCATTAAATGGATGACCGAACTTTGAAATAACTATTATCGGAACGGAATAAGGCGAAGTGATATATATCGGCTGAATTATCATACTTGGTATTCGGCTTTTCACCTATTCGGCAACATCCCTAAATATATATTAATATAATTTTGGAATATTAATATATATATATAGTAATTGTTAAGTTAAATATATATCATATTTGTACTTTAATTTTGTGTGAAATGTAGTGTGGTTTAAAAATACTAATATATACTCTTATCAATAGTATATTATATATATATACTTATTATAGATGAGATTATATTGATGTATAATAGGTATTGTTATATAGTATATACCTATATATTTTATTAGATATTATCATATTATAAGTTATGTATATATGGAAATATATAATATGGTTTGATATATAGCTTATTATGATAATATATTATATATACCGAGTTAGTAGATTATTGATGAATTTTCTCCTTTTTTTGTTTGAAAAAAAATTGCTGTCTGGGTTATAATTATTATATATTATTTAGCTCAGAATAAAATCTTTTGTCTCTCGCAACCTAAGGGGTTCTCCGTGCTATTTTTTTTAGGTATAATATTATAATTATATATATAGTTTAATAATATATATATATATCATATATACATTATACTGATATTGGTGGTATGTATATATTAATAGGATATTTATATTTATATATATATATATATATTATAGGTGAGGTATATAAATTTTTAATATTTAGGTAGATGGGCCGGATGAAAGTTGTAATTGAACGAAGAGGTGAAGGTGATAGTGGGTGGTTTTGGGTTTCCGGATATCGGATAGTGAATTAGCCGGATGCCCGGATTACCGGTTGACATCCGGCAGAGTGCTTGTTAATTATAAGGCGTCGGGCGGGTTGTGACGTTAAATTAAAAAATTATTTTGTGCCATCTCATTTGTGGATAGTTATCTTACAAGTTTGATTTAGATATCGATTAGGGTATTTAGAGTTAGTTTTTCCAATAATATTCTCTAGACAAGAAAATAATTATAATACAATGAATAGTGTTATTAAACTGTCCTTTATAAAATTAGAATATTCACACTTTGAAAATGCGAAGTTTTTTTTTTTAACTTTGTTTTTAAATTGAGGAGCATGAGACTCAGGATTTTAATATTATATTTTTTCAGTTGATTATACAGGTATTTGAAGTATTGTTTTAGCTTATAAACTGGTCAACACTCAAATATTTTAGTTCCAAACATGCTTAGCATTTAGTTGAGGTTAAATCGCTGGGGGACTTTAGACTTGTGGGACCCCATTTTATTCCGGGACCCCATTAAAAGTTTCGCTTTATTTTTGACCTCTCGCGGGGAAGCCACCAATTGTTATTCCTATATTTTTATGATAGCCTATTATTATATGACATGTTTTTATTATGTATAGCTTAATTTAAAATATAATAAACAGTTACTGATATTAAGTAAAATGGATGTTTAATGAAAGAGGTTGAAAAGTGTATTTTAATAGGTAAAATAATTTAAAATTTGAATTTCAAAAAAAGTGTCAAAATTTGTTCCCTACGGAATGGGTTGAATTCGGGCGGCCACCAGCATCTTTATATTGGCTTATTTTATTTATTCATTATTAAAATTATTAATTAACTTATTACTTAATTTTTAATAATAATGCAAAAAATTTCTAATAAGTAAAAATTTAAATATAAAATTGAATTTATACATAAAGAGGAATTTTAAAAATATTAGATCATCTAATAAGTTGGTTCCGATTCACCCTTCAAACTTGAGTCTAAATGATCTTTATTTTTAAACTTTATAAAAACTATGGGAATTTTATATAAATATGCGATTATTCTTTTTTTGGTGCTTTTTTGACCTACTATAGGGCCTGATTTTCAGGAAAAAAATCCAAAAAATGTATATTAGGGGAATGTGGGGAGACGAAGTTATAACTAAAGTGTCTAAGTCACCCCGCATATATATTAGATAAGGGATATAATATATATTATATATTATAATATTATATATATATATATATAAATGTATATATAGTATTTATATATAATATATATATATAATTATATTTATAGGCTCACTCGTATATATATATTACAGTTATATATATATATATATATATATATTATATATATATATATACTATAGTATTTAGTATTAATATTTATATATATATATACTTACGATTAGATTTTTTGATAGGATTATATATATATATAATAGGTACTTTATGATTAACATCTATTTTTATAGCTTAATATTAATATATTTATAATATTATATATATATATATATGATTATTTTCCAATATTACTTACTGATAATTATGAGCCAAGTTCCAGATTTATGTATGTCCGCTCCCATAGTGATACTAAAAAAAAAGAAAACACTAATAGTTTCTTCATAAACTTAAACTATGTTTCAACTGTGCCTTTATGTGTAAACAAAGCTAGGAAAGATTGACTAAAAAAAAAAAATTAATATTATTAATACTCCTCATTGGGTAGGTGAATTATAACTCTCAAAAAATATTATAATCGTACGTTTCAAAAACTTTAACTTAAACATGATACCCATAAAACAAACGTTTTCTTTATATCTTTCAAATACTTTAGGGGAAACTAAAAAATTTAATGGCAAAAATAAATTTTTAATTAAAAAATATAAAACATTAAGAGTTAAATTAAAACCCTATAATAACAATTTGAAATTGCAATTTTAGTTTAGGTTTTTAGCGTGCTCATTTGGTCACAGGGGTCATCAAAAAAAATTTAATTTCTCTTAGACAATCTTGGCACACCATTAGAGTGTGTGTGTGTGTGTGTGTGTTGTGATGTTAAGTTTTTTATTCTGGAAAAATGCGAAAACTCTTTAAGGCCAGGTTGTTTGAGAATAACTAATCATCTAATTGTGGAAACCTCCCCGATAGTTGGGAGTTTGCGTTTGCGTTATGTCTCGCATTTAAGAATTGTGAATATATAAGAAAAATTTTTTGGGTGACTCTTGAGTGACCGTGTTGGACTCTTCTCGGGAAGGATGGGAGTGTGAAGAGATGAGAGTGTGCAATTAATTTATACCTAATTTATAATCTCTTGGTTTATCTCACTTTATTTTTATTTTCTTATTTTATTTTTTATTATTTGTGTATGTACTTTTTTTTCTTTTTTCATTTTCCGTTGATTTAATTTCTTCCTTTCAATTTTCGCCCTTATACAATGTTGCTCGCTTTCGATTCTTCAAAGCAATCTCGCTATTCAGTTATTTTATCGTAGATATCCATAGTTTTTTTTTACATTACAGGGGACATCTAATCTGAGGCTGAACCTATATATTATTATAGTATATATATATGTAGATATCGAAAATTTGGTATATATATATATTATTATATTCTGTATAATGTTCTCAAGTTTATTATATTATTATATATCTCACATTTTTAATTACCTAGAATAATTATATCAAATATTAAAGTATATATATATAATTTAGGGTATATCATATAATTAGGGATAATTACTCTCCACATACATATTTTGAAATAATTATTGTTTTATTATCGATATTCATTATATATATATCAGAGTTGTGGACGCCTCTTCACGCATTTCTTATGATCCGCAATTGACGGAAAATACAAGAGTTCAAAAATTGAAGGTAAATTATGCAATTATTGCTTGTTATAAGTTCTGTTTTTTCAAATGTTGTTGAATTGCCGGATTGTAGCGGGAATGGCCTAGTTAATCATTCCCCGCTCCAGGTGTATAGATTAACAGAACCTTAAGAAAAACTACTTTTGAAAGATTTGAAAGAAGAATGGTTCTATACCATTTGAGTACCAAATTAATTTTTACACGTTGGCAATTTTGTACGTTGATTGAGCGCACGCACCAAAAAATCGTTTTTGGTGGTTTTTTTGTGTATTTTTTTTTATTCTTACCAACGTCAATTTGCTCATTTTGCATAAAGTAAAAGTCAAATACCTTAATTTACTTTATCAATGTATTATATTTATTTATTTTTCATAGCCTGATATGTTTCTCACAATGGTAGTTCGTTCTGATATCGATTAATACTTTTAGTTCTCGATTGTCCTATAAAGTTTTATTAGATATTGATGAAATCATTTACTTTGACCATTTATTCGTAGCACAACTTTTTCTTAATAGCAGACGTCTATTATTGCATACTTAGTCACTCTACCATTGCCATGTTGTTATTATTCTCATAACGTTGTTTTTGCGCATTCTCTGTACATATTTCTCTGATCTCTTATATTTCTGTAATGCGATATGAATTAATATTATAAAGAAAATTTTAGACCGAAGGAGTAGTGATTAGGTTTTATGCTCTTTTTTAATATACATAAATATTTATGTTCTATTTAATAATATATTATTTATAAGACTATTATGCAAACATATGATTTGATTTAATTTAGTATTGAGAGTTAGTTTAATTAATTACGAGTTAGGGATAAATTTGTTGGAAAATTTTTTTTAACTTAAGCAAGTAGAAGAAAAAGAGATAACTAATAGAAGAATAAAATCATAATGTTTTTTGTTTTTATTATATAATTAACCATTCGCTCCCTCAGGTGAGATAGTGATACGTTATTAGTATACTTGATATATTAATGAGGATTACAATTGCTTAAACCAGTGTTAAAATAGTTATAGCAACCATGTGGTATTTCTTACTAGATTTTAGTTTATTTTTATTATTGATCTTCAAATACTTTAAAACGATCTGCTCCCTCGATGAGAATATAAATTTATGGTGGTTATTCTTGGGAAAATGTTGTGTTCTTTTTGATTAACATGATATGTTCTGTAGTAGCTTTAATGATCCATTATATTAAATATTCGATATTGTTGGTACGCAATATTATTTTTGAAATGTATTTTTGATATAATAATATATTATATAAATATGGGGTAATAATTACCATTTTTTTATGAGTCGGTTAATAATATTATGGGAAACAGTTTGCTGTTACACCACCAAATTTCAATATAATTAGTATTGTTAAGTCTAACTATAGGGGACCAAAAAAACAACCATCATTATGCAACCATTTTGTCTGCAAGTTGATAATATAATAATAAGTATCTCTCACTATATATATATTTGTGTACCTTATATAGATATTAATTTATATTTACTATATATCTCAACTGAGCGTGTTTATATAAATAGATATATATATATATATATAACTAATTAATATCATTCATATATTCTGTATAGGAACTTAATATTAATATTAATTAATTTTAATTGGTATTATATAATTATTAACTATATTATAACTATGTTTAATATACTATTATTAATTTTTACAGTATATTTGATTTATCATTTAATTTATATATTTAATTAAACTCATATATATAAATATCATATATATATATTATATATATATATATAATATATAATATTATTAAATAATATAAATATTTTTATGGAAAATTCTCTCAAGTATTTTTAAAATCCTTTATTATATTTAAAATTAGATATTATATATATATATACTTATCCACTATATATATTTTAACCTAAACTTTCATTATTTATTTCAATTTTTCTACATTTCCTATATATATATATATATATAAGTAATTTAATATATTAACTATAATTTAATATATATATTTAATTTATAATCTTATAATATATATAATTTTTGAAATTATTTTTAATATTTCCCTAAGCGAGAAGAATTCCTTACTAGGTGATAAGTAATTATTCCGTTTTATGCCGGCCGGCTACGCGGGTTAGTCAAAAATCTTGGCGGATAGGCCGTGGGATGAATAAGATACCTGAGAAGAATAAGGTTGTCCTGGAATTTAATCTTCGGTTTTCCCTATTAGTTAAAAGATTAAAGTCTGATTATCTAATTATTTTTTCAATTATTTGTAATATAAATAATTTTATTTCCTCATGATATATATAGTATAAATATTATATAGTATAAGTTATACCTTATATTATAATATATAATCATATATATCTATTATAAATATTATGATATAAAAATAATTACTTTTCATGGGAATTAAAAACTATATCTATCTCTACTATGACTCACCTCACCCTCTCCTACTCCTCTACCTATTAGGCTCTCCTCACACTATATCTATATATATATACCGCAATAATAATAATATAAAAACCATATAGTATTTTTCCAAACACTTCATGAAGTATAAGGGGACCTTTGTATATTGAATTATTTATCATATTATTTGGATATTGTTTAAGATTACGGGCCAAATCTATCACGAATCGACTTATATTGAAATAGCTTATAACAATAAATTATCTAAATCCTCAATAGCAATATCTTTTATATAATGTGAAAAAGTGAAACAAATAAAAACATATTGCTCATTTTATGGGAGTTTAACGCTTCCCCCCTCTCTCCAATACCCTTAGAGACATGTGAAAGGTGCGAGTTTGTTTTTTAGCCTCCTAATTCATAGTATGAATATTATAACATATATGATAACTTTATATATATAACACTATATCAATTATATATTTCCTATGTGGTTGTGTGATCATAAGGTCTTCATGGATTTTAAAATGTTTGATATATGGTATGCCAATTTCTAGTTGAACATTTTAATTTATTGGATATTTAGTATTATTTGTATTGTATTAATTGGTTTATGTGTGGAGATGAGATCTGAGATTGTGTATTTAGGTAATTTATTTATTTGATTCTAATCACTCATAGGTATTCTTCCCTCCTGTAGTTTAAATTAATGAATATTAAAATTTATAAATCATTAGAGTCTGTTTAAGTAGAGATCATGGGTACTATAGCAATTAAAAAAAAATATAAATTTTTCAAAAAGTTATAAATAATGCATATTTTTAATTTTCTTTATATTCTGATTTCGAATAAATGGTAATTAAAGTCTTTCCTAACTATTCTTTTTTTTTTTTTTTTTTTTTTATTTTATTAATGAACAAACTTGTTATTGGTGTTATCTCAGCGAGTATAAGGATTAGTCTCTTAATTACGCCATAATGGAAGCTAAAAATATAATCTATTTTCATATGTAGGAAAAAAGGATTATTTGTTGGCTCTTAACAATGGCA
>JABUQX010066557.1:0-27500 GCA_015478945.1 Trachelipus rathkii | reverse complement strand
AGAAAACTTGCAAAGGATAAAAGAAAATCCAGATTTTTGGAAAACTTGTGCAACAACTTTGGCTACTTCTGGATCAACTTTAGATGACAGACCAAAATTTGTTTGCTTACAGGTTGTTATTCTTTTGTTTGAAATTTATTACATATCGTTATATAAAATTAAAATACTTAAAAAAGAATTATAGTTAGGCTGATATAGTAGATACGAGGAGCTTTTGAATATTATTTTTTTTTTTCTTTTTAGAGAGGTGAGCACCAATTCTTCTGTAGAGCTTCCAACTCTGTGATCTTTCCGATTGTTGTTTGTTGTGGAAATTGAATTATTCACTTAATTATTATTATTATTATTATTATTATTATTATTATTATTATTATTATTATTATTATTATTTATAAACCTGCACCTTCGAAGGACTCAATATGTTCATTATATTTACATAGGCCCTCTATTTATAAAAATATTTTTCATGGGCAAAACCTTTTATTATTATTATTATTATTATTATTATTATTATTATTATTATTATTATTATTATTATTATTATTATTATTGTTATTATTATTAAGGTGTTGGAGCAATATGCAAGAACTACCTTTGCTGCTGCAAGTACAGAGGACCAGGCTCTATTTCGTCAAAATGTCTTTCAGTGGATGTCGTCCCTTTGTCTCGCATCCACAACTGAAAAGGTTTATTATTATTATTATTATTATTATTATTATTATTATTATTATTATTATTATTATTTGTTCCAGAATTTTTATATATATATATATATATATATATATATATATATATATATATATATATATATATATATATATATATATATATATATATATATATATATATATATATATATATTTATATATATATATTATATTATATTTTACATAAATATTTATTTTCAAAATATTTTTTATTTTTTTTTACTTTAATTAATGTAAAATGTTCTCTTTTTTTCTTTGTGTAATTTTTTTTCTATAAATATTTTTTTTTTTATACATTACAAAGCTTATTTTTTTTTTCTCCTTTATTATATATATAAATATATCTATCTGTTTATATTTAATTCTCTATCTATTTCTATATATATATATATAGATATATATATGTGTATAGTATAAAAATATATATATATATATATATATATATATATATATATATATATATATATATATATATATTTCTTTCTTTCTTTATCTTCTTCTTTGCCCCAAGACTGTGGGTAAGGTGTGTGTCATGCATCGGAAAAGAAAAGCAGTAGAAGAATATGACAAAAGTCGAAAGGAAAGCCCAGCCTTACCGCCCCCTCTGTACCATTAATTAGTGAGAACTCGTCACAGACAGAAAATCCACCCTAGAGCTCCATGGGACCAAGACGGACCCTCACTATGGTAAATTGTCATCTAAGGGTTCATCCCTTGGCCCAGGCACACAACCATGCCCCTGCAAGACCCCCACATTCACCTCCATTATGCACCTTTTATTCTCGCCTCTACAAACTCACATTTCTCTCCTTCAGACATCTGTTCACTGACTTAACTAATTTTCTTTCTGGTCTCTGCTTGGCCCGGTCCCACCACTGCCACTACATGTACTCCAGCTTAATCCAACCTGATCACATTATTCATCCTTTTCCACATGACGAAATCGTCTCTAATATATACTTTCGTTTATTTTTTTATTTACTTTCTTTCTTCACACCACACAACTCTCTAATACGTTCATTCCTCATTTTATCAATTTCTCTCCACGCTAGCATGCCCCTAAGATTGTCCATCTAAAAACACATTGAACTTAGATCTATACTTCTTATTCTAGACCATAGTCTTACTACTATACACACAGGTAACAACATGCCCTCATGTAAGACCCTAGCGCACTCCAAGACTTAGTCCCTTTACATTCACCAACGATTTAATTGCACCAGCCACCTTCCTGCATTCCACAATTTCTGTCACACTGCATCATCCTGTTCCTTCTCATCCACACACATACCCTGGAAGATGGAACTGATACTTTGTTCCAGCTGCTCACCATCTAACATAATCACACTGAGAACTGTCCTTCACCTGTACAATCCATAACCTTACTTTATCTAGCGTTTACTTTTCAAACCTCTCTCCTTTACACACCCTCACCCCAACTTTCTCACTAACTTCAAACTTCTCTTCAGATTCACCTACACAGAACCAAATCATCCGCATATAATAGGTAGGGCACCCTCCACTCATCTCCATCATTCTTAACACCATTTCCTGGCACGCCCACCTTCAATTCTTTCATAACCCCATCCATATACAAATTGAAGGAACCAAGGATATACACAAACCCTGTCTCACCGTTGATAATCCCTAACCAATCACCTATTGACACCATTTATTCTTACACACGCTTCCCTATCGTCATACATATACTTTTGATTCCACTCAGAAACCTACAACCCCATATATCACTAACACCTGCCATAAAGCTTCCCTTTATTAATTCCTATCAAATGTCTGTTGCAAACGACAAAACTCTAAATACAATTTCTATATCTTTCTCTCGCTTTCAATCATTTGTTTGTCAAAGATTTGATCCACACATCCTGTCACTTCTAAACGCACCTTGTTCTTACCAATCAGTCCTTCAGTCACTCGACGCACTCTTTTCGACCAAAATACCAGCATATACCTTCTCTACAACACTCAATAAACTTGTTCTTCCCTATAATTTCTACAGTTTCCTTTTCTCCCTTACCCTTACATAAAGGTACTATTACTGCTTTCCTCCAATCCCTTGGAACTATACTCTATAAACGCTTTATTACACAACTTCCAAATCCAATCAATCACCATCTCGCTTCCAGTTCTTGATCATTTCACCAGTAATTTCATCTATACCTGCAGATTTACCATTCTTCAACTTTTTCACTCTACCCATTACCTCCTCCTTACTAATAACCTCATCCCCAAAATACCTATTCCTTCTTGCACCATCAAACCCACACACATTCACTATCACCTCTTCATTACTGTTAATATTGTGCAGGTTTTCGAAGTGTTCTTTCCACACCCCTCACACACATCACATATATATATAGGTATATATATATATATATATATATATATATATATATATATATATATATATATATATATATATATATATATATATATATATATTTATATATATATTCAAATTTATATATATATATATATATATATATATATATATATATATATATATATATATATATATATATATATATATATATATATATATATATATATATATATATATATATATATATATATATATATATATATATATATATATATATATATATATATATATATATATTCCATTAGTTGTTCATACGTAACAGACGGCGCAACTCCTCTCTCTTATGTTCATTGTTGATTACATTAGTAGGTGGCCAACATTCATTGATGATTTACTCTCTATGCAGCAGCAGCATGGACCGAAGGCTGTTGACTTATATTTGAAAATTCTTTTGGCCATAGATTCAGAGGTAGGTTTACATTATATATATTATAGTATATATATATATATATATATATATATATATATATATATATATATATATATATATATATATATATATATATATATATATATATATATATATATATATATATATATATATATACATTTTTATATATGTTATTATTTATATATATATTTATATATATATATATATATATATATATATATATATATATATATATATATATATATATATATATATATATATATATATATATATATATATATATATATATATATTAGTGATGTGCCAGAACTGAATCGTTGGCCAATACCAATACCGTCATCGTCATCGTCATCGTCATCGGCAATTTTTGCCGATTATTTTGCCGATTAATTGAACAAATATTAAGAATTTTGGATAATATTAAAACTCAATAATAATAATCATAATATATATATATATATATATATATATATATATATATATATATATATATATATATATATATATATATATATATATATATATATATATATATATATATATATATATATATATATATATATATATATATATATATATATATATATATATATATATATATATATATATATACCCATTTTGCTTATGGTATGTATGACATTCCAATGCCAAATGGTTCGCCTTTCTGTTCTGCGTTCGTATCAACACTCATCCTCCAGACAACATCTTAGAAACACCACCTTTTATCCACATATCATATACGCATACTTATATCCACACCCCTCTTCTAGACAACATCCTACAGACATCCTTATCCCTTATATCCCTATGTGTGGGGAGAAAAAAATTGCCCACATCGTATGTCCTGCGTGTCGTAGAAGGCGACTAAGGGACGGTGGTAGTTGGGTTGGCTGCCCACTACCACTTATCTTTTGCCAGGAATGCTAATGCATGCCTCGGAGAAGGTCGTGATCGCCGTAAACGGCCTTCTATCTTTTGGCGAAAATGTATGAATCGTATGGGTACATGAAATGGCAGAGGAATAAATGTTGAGGAGAAGAGGAGAGAGGTGATGGATGTATTTAGAAAGGGCAAATTTGATTTGCTCGCTGTGACTGAAACAAAGATGAAAGGAAACGGCGAAAATGAGTGGTGTGGTGTGAAATGTGTTTGTGTTGGTGTGGAAAGGAATGAGAGGGGGATAGAAGGATTTGCAATTCTGATGAGTGACTTGTGGTAGAGAGTTATGGTAGATTTTGTGTGTGTGAGTACTAGAATTCTAAAGGTTAAATTTAAGTTTGAAAAGGTCAAAATTTGTGTGGTTGTGACATATGGTCCATCTGAGGGTAATGTTGAAGACGATTTTCTGGGATAATCTGAATGATGTTTTGGATGGGGTGAGTAGGAGATTCAGTTCATTTGCCACATTTCTGCCTACCAAAGGATTTTTTTTTTACAGTTGTCACCAACATTCACGGGCAGAGCCCTATTCAAGGAGATGGTATAGTAAGCTCAAAAGTTCACCCTCAAGCACAAATTACGCATATGAACAGACAGACGCAGGCTTTAAAGTGAGGAGATTAAATTCAGCAAGAAATACAGAATATGGAAGAGAATTTCAAAGAACAGAGGTGGTGGGAAAGCATGAACTACCACAACCAACTAGTTCTGGAGTTGTCATAATGTTAGTACAAACTCTCAGTAGATACAGCACCCCTTTGCTACGAGGGCGTCAGGTGGTTGTACGCGAGTGATAAGTTCCCTGAGCCCCTGCTGCTGCACCTATAGGATAGAGATAAAGCATCAACATCGCGCCGCAGCGCGCCGCAAAGTGAACTGGAAAGTACAGAACAGTTTATAAGCCTTTTGGCCTTTGACTCGACCCTGTCCAAAAGCCGGGTGAAACCAGAACCCCCCCCCCAGATATGAGAGCAGTACTCCATACATGGGCGGATGAGACCCTTGTATAGCTGGAGCAACTGAGAAGTGGAAAAAAGTCTCGTAGTCTAAACAGAACTTCCAGTTTCTTTGAGGCCGCCCTGGCAACTGTTGTGACGAGAGGTTTCCAAGACATTTTTTTGTTTATGTTAAGGCCAAGGATGTTTATATTGTCAACAGGAGAAACGAGAGAACCGTCGAAAGAGATAGGAAAGTTAGAAGGTGTTTTGGAGAAGGAGATTTGTAGAAGTTGTGCTTTTAAAGAATTGAATTTCACAAGGTTGAGACCACCCCATCCGGAAATTCTATCCAGATCAGCGAGAACAGAATCGGAAAGATTAAGACGAGAGGCAATTCCAGAAGTAAAAGAGGGAGCAGAATTGATGTGAGCTGAAGAATGAAGGGTCGAGTCATCGGCATATGAGTGAATAGAGTTAGAGGTGCAGGTAAGAAGATCATTAATGAAAAGTAGGAGATAAGTAGGAGATAAGACAGAACCCTAAGGAACACAACTATTGAGAGAAAAAGAAGTCGCCCCATCAACAACATCCGATATTGAGCGATTTGAAAGAAAACTAGACATAAGTAAGCAAAGATCAGGAGAAAACCCAAAGTCGGAGAGCTTGGAGAGCAGTGACATGTGCCATACTCGGTCAAATGCTTTGGGTATGTCAAGCGCTACCACGCAAGTCTCCCCGTAGTTCCTAAGAGCGAAAAACCATAAATCGGTTAGATAGGAAAGTAGGGATGTACCGATAGTATCGGTATCGGTAGTATCGGCCATTTTTGATGGTATCGGTATCGGTATCGGTATCGGTTAAAATGGCCGATACTTAGCCGATACTTCTTACTTTTTGGGTGAAAAATTATGAGAAACTTTTAGATTCAATAATAAATCTAGTTTGATATAGATAGCTAGTACCAAGTTATGTTTTTTTTTCCTCGATTTCCTTTTTAACTTAGATTTTTAGCGTTTCTCCAACTTGGTCTTTAGCGTAAAATTTACCTATTTGGACAGCCATTATTATAATTTATACAGATTTATCTACTTTTTTTAGTTGATCAATAGTATTTTTTTTTTTTTTTTTTCAATTTTGTGAGAGCGTGTGAGTGCGTGAGTGTTTTTAAACTTTCTGGATTATTCATATTTTAGATATTTGCTGTAAATAGGGTTTTATCGTTTTAAAATTTAGGTTTTAGCGTACGAATAAATTTTTCTCATTTCTCCTTTGGTTTTTGTCTATTTGTTTCTGTCTGTTTTTTTTTTTTTTTTTTTTTTTTTTTTTGTGATTGCGTGTGCGTGTATGATAGATTTGCACAGGCGTGGCTTTCTTTTGACTTTACCAACATCAATATTTTCACTCTAACTCTGCATCCATGGAATACTACCTCTAACTCTAAACCTAATTTATGCTCTTGTCTGAGACCCAGATGGCTAAGAATTCATCCTTCAACTCGTTTAATATATCCAACTATAACTTATTTTATAATTTCCGTTTGAAGGGTGGAGTATGTGCCTATGTAAATATAAACATTCCTATAACACGTCTCGAGAATCTCGAATTTCCTAACTTCGATGTTCTGTGGCTTAAAATCTTTCTTCCTTCTACTACAATATTCTTATGCTTCTGCTACTGTTCTCCTAACAGAACAGATTTTCATGCCTCTTTTGATTACCTTACTACTTCTCACGAGACTGTTATATCTTCTCATCCAAATACTGAGGTCTTCTATTTAGGGGATTTCAATGTACACAACACTGAATGGTTGGGTCCTCTCATACTGATTTAGGTGGGAGGAAGCCGAATCATTCAGTATTCTCAACGATCTGGAGCAACTGATTAAATAACCTACACACACATTCCGGATCGTCCCAACCGATTCTTGAACACACTTGACCTATGTTTCACCATTAGTCCTTCTCTCTATAAATACACCACCTTCGCTCCTATCGGTAAATCTGACCACAACCTTATATCACTTAATTTTAATACTTTCTCTCCAACATCTCCATCCTGCCCTATGCGGTTTTTCTGGCACTTTGATCGGGCCGATTGGGGGGCATTGTGTTGCTTCTACGCTAACTATAATTGAAGTGACTGCTTTGACTCTTAAGACGCTTTAGATTCTGCCGATAAAGTGGGAACTGTAATTGTTAATGGGATGAGCAGGTTCATTCCTTCTTGGACTAAATCTTTTTCTCCTCAAAATCCATGGTTCGATCGTGCTTGTTCCCTGACCATTCAGGCTAGAGACAATGCTTATCGGGTGTGGAAAAATTCTCGTTCTCCTATCACTCTTGCCAATTTTCATTCAGCTAGAAATCGTTGCAGGGATACTCTTCGACGAGCAAAGCGGGCTTTCATCAAACGAAAGTGCGCTAACCTCCTTGGTTCTCCTACTGACAAATCTCTCTGGCCTCTTGCCAAAAACATCTCTAACAACTTCTGTAAATCATCCTTCCTCCTCTTATTCGCTCTGATGATTCTGTTGTTAATACTCCAACTGAAAAGGCCAATCATCTCTTTGGCCTCCTATTTTCCTCTAATTCAACCCTGGACGATTCTGGTATTCCTCTTCCTCCTCCTTTTCCTCTCAGGTGTCCTATGCCTTTACCTGTCATTTCATTTGATCGGGTGTATGAGCTCCTAACGGTGAACGTTAGGTGGGTGGCTCCGGATGGTATTCTCCGGGAGTTTTGAGGAAGTGTGCTTCCGTGCTGACCCCACCCCCCTCGTTCAACTATATTCTCTATGCCTCAATACTAGCACTTTCCCTCAGTGTTGGAAGCGCACATGTCCAACCTATTCTGAATAAAAGGAAACTGCTCTGATCCTTCTAACTATCGCAATATAGCTCTCACTTGTATTCTATCTAAGATCTTTGAAACCCTTCTCAACTCTCATTTCTTAGATCATCTGGAATCTCTTTCCCTTCTTTCTGATTACCAGTACGGCTTTCGGTGCTCGAGATCTACTGGCGATATGCTTTCCTATTTAACAGATTTATGGTTTTCCGCCTTTAGGAACTACGGGAAGACTTGTGTGGTGGCGCTTAACATATCCAAAGCATTTGACCGGGTATGGCACGAGTCACTGCTCTCCAAGCTCCCCTCCTTTGGGTTTCCTTCTTCTTTGCTTACGTATGTCTAGCTTTCTTCAAATCGTTCAATATCGGTTGTTGTTGATGGAGGGACCTCTTCTTTTTCACACAGTGGTGTTCTCAGGCCCTGTTTATCTCCTACTTTATTCTCGTTTTCATCAATGATCTTCACCTGCACATCTAACTCATCCACCATATGTCGATGACTTGACCTTCATTCTTCAACTCATATTAATTCTGCTCCTCTTTACTTCTAGAATTGCCTCGTCTTAATCTTTCCGATTCTATTCTCGCTGATCTGGATAGAATTTTAAGGTCGTCTCAAGCTTGTGAAATTTAATTCTTTAAAACTCAACTTCTCTACAAATCTCTCTCTAAGACACTTAACTTTTCTATCTCTTTCGGTTCTCTCGTCTCTTCTGTTGACAATATAAACATCCTTGGCCTTAACATAAACAAAAAAATGTTTTGAAAACCTCAAATCACAGTGGTTGCTAGGGCGGCCTCAAAGAAACTGGGAGTTCTGTTTAGAGTGCGAGACTTTTTTTCCTCTTCTCAGCTACTCCACCTATACAAGGGTCTCATCCGCCCTTGTATGGAGTACTGCTCTCATATCTGGGGGGGGGGGGGCTCAGGTTTCACCCGGCTTTTGGATAGGGTCGAGTCAAAGGCCAAAAGACTTATAAACTGTCCTGTACTTTCTAGTTCACTTGACCCTTTATATTTTCGGCGCGATGTTGGTGCTTTATCCCTTTCAGGTACTGTAGAGGCAAGTTCGAGGAACTATCCACTCATGCACCACCTGCTGATTCTAGCACAAAGGTGCTGTGTCGGCACATGAGTTTTGTGTTGATGTTAGTAACTCCAGACTGGTTCGCTGCGGTGCTTCTTTCTTTCCTGCCACCTCTGTTCTGTGGAATTCTCTTCCATCATCTGTGTTTCCTACTCAATTTCTCCCTCACTTTAGAGCCTGCGTCTGTGCTCATCTGCGTAATTTGCGTTAGATGGATTTTTGAGGCGTTCAACACCCTCTCCTTGAATAGGGTTCTGCCCGTGAGCGGCGGTGACAACTATAAAAAATAAAATAAATAAAAGGTTCGAATAAGGAATTCCTTAAGCTAGCTGAAACCCCACAAGAATGAGGCACCTCCGACGGTGAACCACTTCTAGAATGCATTAAAATAGCATAGCCGAGGAGCTTGCTCTGCTGAAAAAAAAAAGATAGGAGAGTGGAAGCTGCTCTTATCTGGTAACCCTGGCAAATACAGATAGTGATTATTTTGTGGCTTTTCAAAGCAAGAAACCTCACTGAGATGAGGATTTGAAGAGCAGACTCTTGATAAGTCTATGGGCTGAAACTGTATTGACATCTTATTCACTTCAAAGGAATCACACCGAACCCCATCCTACAACCAAGAGACAGCCAACAAGGGAAAGCAAAAGATAATTCAAATTTGTACAGTCTGTGAAAGAGAGATGAGGCTCTACGAAACATGAGATGCTACCACAGAAGAGAACTTCTTCATGCGGTGGCATGAAAATAGGCCAAGGTTTTCATTATTTCAGTGCTTGCAGGTAAATAATTATCAGCACCTCCTTCATCAAATGAGAGAGAGCGTATTTATAGTGTAGGTTAGGTAGGAATGTAAACACCCAAAAAGGAACAGCTCTTGCCAGATACTAGTGAAAGCTTTCAATGTTTTTGCATCACAATTTGTAGAATTTTTGAATTTGAGTATTGAATGACATTCATCTTAAAGGAGTATTTATTGAGGTCATGTTTGAGCAATAGCAAGTTTTTTACTTTAACTTTCTATTGATTAATTGAGGTTCTTCTTTCATTATTTTTAGTTTTTATACAACTACATAGACCACATTCGCTTGTATTCAGGTGGGAACCTCTTAGCTAACAGCTAAATGTTAATACTTTAAAATGAAATGGAATATTTTTAAATAAACATAAACATAAAAAAGTTGTTAATATTATATTTGCAATTATTATTCCTTAAAGGTACTATTTTAATTTATAAAATAAATATACTTGGGCACAACCAAATATGAAATATAAATGACTAAGTATTGTTTGTACAGGGAATGCAATCTTGAGTTGCCTAGCAGTGCACAAATGTTCACTGTGTATTTATTATATTAATTAAAGTATCGGTATCGGTATCGGTATCGGCACCTAAAAAAAATAGAGTATCGGTATCGGTATCGGTATCGGCCTCTTTTCTGGTATCGGTACATCCCATAAATTATATCGCCAGTAGACTCGAGCGCCGAAAGCCGTACCGGCGATCGGAGAATGAGAATCCAGATGGTCTAAGAAGTGAGAGTTGAGAAGGATATCAAAGATCTTAGATAGAATTGATACAAGTGAGAGCTAGAGGGTGATAGGCAGAAGGATCAGAGCGGCTTCCTTTATTTTGAATAGCTGACATGTTCGAAAGCCCAACACTGAGGAAAGTGCATTGAGACGAGTGAGTAGCTGAACAAGAGGTAGGGATTAGACCATGCACACTTCCCCAAAAGTTAGGAGGAATGTTATCCGCCACCCGCCTTCCTAACGTTCATAGATTTGAGGAGCCATGCACCCAATCAAATGTAATCACAGGCAAAGGCATAGAGACCTGAGAGGAGAATTAAAGGAAAGAGAATGTTGAACGTCCAGGGTTGTTAGGAGGAAAAGTGGAAGGCAGGAAGAGATTATTCTTCAGTTAGCTATAGAATTAGCAACAGAATCACTTGATCGAATAAGAGAGGAAAGTGTGCACATATACAGAAGTTGCTTGAGATGTTATTGGCAAGAGGCCAGAAAGATTTGTCAGCAGGAGAACCAAGGAGGTTAGAGCACTTTCGTTTGATGAAAGTCCGCATTGCTCGTCGAATAGTATCCCTGTAACGATTTCTAGCTGAATGAAAATTAGCGAGAGCATTGGAGAAATCATAGCCTTTTTTCACTTCTGATACGCACTATTCTAAGTGGCTGAATGCTGTGAGAAAACAGCATGATCGAACCATGGATTGCGAGTGAGAGAAAGATTTAGTTGAAGAAGGAATGAGCCTGCTCATCCCATCAACGATTACAACTCCTCCTTATCTTTAAATCTTTATACCCCCATCAATATTCTCTTAATAGTATCCACTTGCTAACATCATAAACTCTCTAAACCTCTACATTTAAACCCCTGGTCAATATTTTATATACATATGAGGAACAGCCACATGACCTAAGAAATAGATACGAACCACAAACATGTCACCTAATTTCCATTAATAAATTACTTTTCATTTTCATTATTATTATTATTATTATTATTATTATTATTATTATTATTATTATTATTATTATTATTATTATTATTATTATTAAGAAACTTAAGGAATCAAAAATTTTGATAGCTTAAATAATTTCGGGGGGTTGAACCCCCTGACCCCCTGTCTACAGCCTTGTATATATATATATATATATATATATAGAGAGAGAGAGAGAAAGATATATATTTTTATATATATATATATATATATATATATATATATATATATATATATATATATATATATATATATATATATATATCTGTGTGGAGAGGAAGGTCATGGATCAATGTAGTGTACCCGACGGTGAGGTACCTCTCTCCGCTCTTTCTAGGAGATATGAAGTTCGAAGAATTTTTGATTTCGGAAGTCAAAGTATAGGAGATTACGTCAATGTTAGGTTTGTGATGTTCAAAGATAGTGGTTTGAAGGTCTAGTCAGCACAGCAACCACCTGACATCATGGGTAATACGGAGCAGATTAGATTTTCTCCGTAACGGAGGGAGTTAGTCTTCAGGACTCCGTAAGCCTGCTGACTTGAATGACTTTCGAGGAGGATTGCGACGGTTGATAACATATAAAAATGTTGATAATAAGCTAAGATTTTACCCAAAGAAAGATGTAGAACTATTTAACTAGTTTCCCGGAGCTTTCTCGAAGATTAACCCGATAGAGGTCTCGAAGATTAAGAATAATAATATCAATAAAGCATCAATATGAAGGATAGTGACACTCCATAAAAAGTTTTATCTTTACTAAAATCGCTCAGAATATATGGTGGGAGGTCTGACAAAAGTTAATGTTTACCACAGTCCTACCCCAACAATATATAAATAAAAGATTATGATTATATAGAATTAGTTAATACACCTTGGAGAGCAAGTTAAAGGTTCCAATGTGTAAAATATGTACACGAGCACAGACAGCTCTAGGATCAGAATCGAGAGTGGAAACCGAACGCTTCCAAATATTGCTCATGCATAAAAATCAAGGGAATAAGAAATCCAGACTCAACAATTGTGAATAAATGATGACTTAACTGAATTGACTGGGGAATGGTTCCAAGTTGAAAAGTAGGATTTAAGATGATCACTACTGTGATAGGATACGATGAAGGTAAAAGACTCAGGATGAATCCCGACGCGACAATTGGCACGAGGCAAGATTCAGGAAGAATCAAAACCCCGAAACAACTCCACGAAGAAAGACTCAGGATGAATCTCAGCCTTAGAATCGCACCAAGAAGAAGGATTCAGGAGGAATCCCAAGATCTGAATGTATAGAAGGATTCAAGTATGAATCCCAAGAACGGAACGTAGCCCAGAATAAGAACTCTTGAAGGATTCAGGATGAATCCCAAGGTTTGAAGAAAGATTCAAGTGAATCCCAAACTATGAACCCTGTCAAATATAAACAATTATTGGTATTTATACCACAATTTATATTTGCATATTTGACAGTTAAATGAAGTCACCTATATTTATTCTATTAAGAAACATACCCTGATATATCCAAGAGGGGTCTTTCTTAAATGGAGATTAATGATGTCAACGGCCTTCCAGCAAACAACAAGATAGTAAACTGTAATAAGAGTTAAGTTTACTATCTGTACATTACTACAAATCTTAGTTATTAATTAATAAAATCCAACAAATTTGTAGCACTGACCTCTGAGACAGCTAGAAAGGCTTATCACTTCTTGTGTATATAAATGTTTAGCACAATTATATCTTTGGTATCATCTGTGCTCCTGGTGCTATGTTTATCATTAAGTTTATATTATATCATACATAAAATCATAACAAGATGTACTAGAAAGAAGAAATACTGGTATAATATCTATAAATGTTATAAGGGTTTTCAATAATTGAAGACATATAATAAATAACACCACGTATCACAGCCTGGATTAGAAATGGTAAACAATTCCAGACTGTATTATAAAAACATTTCCGAGAATAAACAACACCAGAATAAGATAGCGAATTGCCAATTGACACCATGGATGCATGATCAATATCTCCCTTATATCCTCCCCCACTAAATCTAAACCCCCACCTCAATTTTCCACGTCGTTCAAAGAAAGACGGGAGTGAAGAGGCAAGGAGCATAGAAACAGCGCGCAGGGAAGGATACTCAGGACTCTCTACTAAGCTATGAATATTTACAAGATATATTTTTTTTCAAGTTATATACAATTTTAATGTTAATTTTTAGATAAATTTTCACATTTATTCTTTAGTGATTCTAAGAATAAACGGTTCTAACAACGAAGAAAATCAAGTTAAAGGGTTCCTTGTTGATATTATCCAACAACCAAGAAGAATCAAGTAAAAGGTTTCCTGGTTGATATGATAGATATGAGGGGTGACAATAGGTACTTCCCCTTAACAATGCTGTTATCACAAGCATCGATTATGTCGGCCTCTCTGACGGTATTATTATCTGTCCATTAGGATTTTCTTCTATAAGAGATCTTGATTTTTACCAATTCAACTGTAGATGGACAGTTTCCTCATCCATTCGTCAGATAACACAGGATCTTCTATAACGTGTTTGGCCTACTGGTGTCCCAATCCTGATTAATGTGTTCTTGGTTTGTTTGACACATACATAGCTTGCCCAAAGGGACTGTAGAAGTAACTTGGGATTGGGTCCTTTCGCAGACCAAGTAAATTTTTTTCAAAGATCGATGTTATAATTGATGAAACATATTGTCTATCAGAAGATCTCTCGGCCATTAACAATGGCATGATGAATACTGATCGTCTGGTCCTGATACTCTGGGATACCGACAGAGATGTTTCTCGATGTCTTGTACTATGTAGAGTCAATCCTGAAAAACATCAAAATATCCGGCAGTTATTGAGTCATGGAAGGATTTCCAATTATAAAAAAAACATGAGCATATTATCTAGTCTAAGATTATTAATTTTCATCATATAATAACTGTCTGGAAGCGAAAAAATGACGTAGAGTAAACTAAGTCATTTTCACCTTCACTATTTCTCAACTGCACTCATTGATCTGGGAAATCAGCAGTACAAGTTAATTATTGAGAAACTGACGAGTTATAATAAAAAAAAAACAAATTTAATTATATAAAATTTAAAATTTGTATCTTTAAAATAAAGGTATACCATCAGAAAATAGTTGCTTGGAAAGTTCATGGTTGTTCATCGAAAACACACCACCTCAATAATAATGAAAATTTTTTATTTTCATTATTATATTTTATATTTCGAAAATAGAAACAATCTAGGAAGTCTTTTTCCTGATTCTTTCTATTTTCTTGTTATACTTATGAAATCACCCAGTTGGCCCATTTAATTTGAAGAGAGAGAGTCTTACTCATCCAAGTTATAGATTGATCAGAGAACATCGGATTATCTCCTTCAGGAACCGGGACAAATCTGTAAAATAAGTTTTAAGCTCCTCCGGCCCACAACCTGTCATAAATGACAGGTTCGTTGGAACCAAGGAACTGGTATATATATATGTACAATAGGTACATATATATATACAAAGTATATATATATATATATATATATATATATATATATATATATATATATATATATATATATATATATATATATATATATATATATATATATATATATATATATATATATGTGTTTGTGAGGTAGGCGGTTTTCGATGACTCTATACATAATAATTATATGCATTTGTTTTGATAAATATATACTAGACAGTATATATTTATACCTTATACGTATTTAACCATTTATGGTTAAATAACGTGAGGAATTCTATTACACAAGACTTTTTTGATTTTTAGTTTATAGTTTTAATTTTTAGTCTGCAAACACACACGAAGAATCAGACACACAAAGATCAATTTTACAAGAATCATGTACACCAGGAGGGTTTTTTCGTCACCTTAGTTAAAGTGTTTGACGATCAGGCACACTAGAAAGCATACATTCAAAACAGCTTCGATAGATGAAGATGTTATAGAACAATAGTTCAGAAGGAAGTTTACTTAAGAGATTAAGAAAGATAGGAATAAGAGTTTTTTTTTTTCAGATAACTTATCAGAACTATGTACTGATAAGTTTGATTGGCCAAGTAATTTAAATTTACGTTCCAGTCAGTAAGGGAACGATAGAAGTTTCATTTTCTAAACAGATGAAGCAAAGCCAACTTTTATTCCCCAGGCTTATTTACTTCGTATCAGGACACAAGTGTGTCATTTTATAACCCCGAGACAAGGTTATAAAAGACTGGTCCTTCTTCAATAAGGTACATACTCCAATGGAGTCGACATGAAGTTTATTCACTACTAGAAGTAACTAGCAGATAGTTATAGTGAACCCCGGCTAAGCATTTTAAATAACAGGGTTCACCACCACCAACATTATTTCCATATATTAAAGGTTTATTATGGGCATAATATATGTGAACGTTAACTTTAAAGACATCCGTAAAAGCAGTGATAACTTCTGGTATTGGCAATTGACCCGGAAGTTTTAATAATCGGAGTCTTTTTTGAACCAACTGACCTTGAAGTTTATATTTTACAGGATGCTTTTGTAACTCGTCGATAAGAACATCTCTTACCTCTAAATGTCTCTCGACCGATCCATATAAGTAAAGAGAAAAACACTTATATAACGAGTCTCCTCCTCCGCTGATTTCTATCGGAAAGAACCCAGGAGGAATGAAATCTAAAGAAGTATTTTCGGCGGGTTCTTCTATATTATCATTTACGGGAGATCGGGAGAGAGCATCGGCAACTATATTTTTAGGGCCCGATATATGACGGATATCAAAGTCATATTCATAGAGCTCTTCCATAGTCCTAGCTAACCTTCCATCAACCAAACTCATATTTTGTAAATAGATGAGTGGCATATGGTCGGTATAAATAATGAATTTTATACCACGGAGGAAAGGTCTAAGGGATTTGACAGCCCAACGCAAAGCAGTTAGTTCTTTATCAATCACTCCATAATTTCTCTGAGCCCCATTGAAGGTCATAGAAATAAAAGCAATTGGCCTGCGTTCTCCGTCTTGGATTTGAGAAAGGCAAGCACCCGCCCCGAAGTCTGAAGCATCTACATGTAGCTCCATGGGAGAAACCTCCGGACTATAATCGGGGAACCCTAACAATGTGGGATTTACTAAGGCCTCCTTAAGTTGATCAAAGGCCTGCTGACACTCCGGCGTCCATTTAATGGATCTACCACCAGTCTGGCATGATAAAGGCTTACTGATTTGAGAACAATTTGGAATATGACGCCTATAAAAGTTTACCATTCCCAGAAACTGGCGTAATTGTTTTACCGTAGTGGGGACAGGAAATTCTAAAGCTCCTTTGAGATTTTTCTGAAGGGGCAGTATACCTTTCCGGGATATATGGTGACCCAAGAATTCCACCTCAGTACGACACAACCGGGTTTTACTGGGTTTAAGTTTGTACCCGTTTTTCTCTAGTGCAGAAAGGACACGATCCAAGGTGGTTAGATGATCATCTATATTTTTACTGAGAATGATAATATCATCTAAATATACCATAACCTCGGACCATGGCAAGTCTTCCAACGCCAACATCATACCACGTTGAAATGTTGCTGGACCATTTTTTACACCAAAGGGCATTTTTAAATATTCATACTGTGCAAAGGGGGTGGAAAAAGCAGTTTTTTCAACACTCTCGGGCTCCATTGACACTTGATAATATCCACGGACCAGATCTATTGTTGTAAAATAGACATTACCGTACATATTATAAATCATATCTATTAGGTTAGGTAACGGGAAGGAATCGGTCTTAGTAACACTATTTAATTTCCGGTAGTCGATACATAATCGTAACTTACCGTCAGGTTTTCGGACCGGAACCACAGGAGCTGAATAAGGGGATTTACTAGGTCTAATAATATCCTGCTCCAACAGTTCATGACATTGGTTTTCTATTTCTTGAGCCAAGGGACCCTGGAAACGACGTACTGGTAATCTCACAGGTCGACCAGTTTCTACCTCGATATTGTGTGTGATATTAGTAGCCACTCCAACGTCGTGGTCACCGAAACTGAGAGCCGATTTATGTTTTAATAATACTGCGATTAATCGTTTCTTTTCGAGGTCAGAGATAGGAATATCCGCAAAGCAAAACTCCTCCTCCAACTTAGTGGGGGACCATACGTCTGCGTTTACGTTGATTTCTGAATTCGCATCTACTGACCTAGTATTAATTTGAAGATTATCTTCTTCTTCCAAAGAACACAAGCTACCTACTACAGTACCCTTCCTAACATAATGAGGTGTATCGGAAGGATTAAATAGAGCGATCCTACACGAATCTCGCAAATCCAATACACCAGGAATTGGTACAACGGATCCCATTGGCTCTGATTGAAAACCTACCAAAGCAGAGACTTCAGATGAAGGACAACTTACATCCACCATCTGACAGGAAAACGGTGGAACATTTATGGACTTAACCATGACGCATTTATAAAAAGGGATGTTTAGACTCTCATCCTTAGCTACGAATTCTATACAATCATTAGATCTATGTACCAACTCCCGCGTAGTTAAGTCTGGGAGAAGGTCATTTTCTTTTAAAGCGACAGCCCCTAAAACTAGCGGAGCTGGCATAAATTCCTGGGGAACTACCAACAAAATGACGGGCTTAGATACATAATCACTGTCAGGGAAGTACAGATTACATTCAGTGTAGAAGTCAATAGGTACTGAATGTTCTCGGACCAGACCACTGATGGCATTAACCTGTATATCTACAGAAGGCCGTAAGGGTAAGTTCTTCATGTACCCCTCGGTCATTTCAGTGCTGATTAAACTAATCCCAGCTCCACTGTCCACCATACAACTATAGAAGCCTGAGCTGTTGGGAACCAAAGCGACTGAAACAATCAGAGGGTCCTCCTTGAAAGGAGTACAATGGACTACCATCGTCCGTAAGGGATTTTCTAAGGGTTTAGTTATTTCTAAGGGAGGTCGTTCGGAAGATTTCTCGGAAATAATTTTAGAAGTTTTAAAGTTTTCTGTGCCTCCATCATCATTGACTGAGTCGATTAAAGGGTTACTCTCCACCAGAGGACTCAAGTCCGGGGAGACCAGGAGTTTAAAGGGGGATCATACCGCACCTCATCATTAGCGCAAGGGTTTAAATTTTTACTTGCAGGTAGGGATGGTTCCACTGGGTTGGACGATGGAGGCCTGTGATTGGTCGATTGATTTGAAGAATACGACCGGGAATATACTTTTTCAAAGGGAACAGTTCTAAGGGAAGAAGGTTCGTGGTCATGAGTATGGGACTGGGGAGGAGCACTAAGGGAACACCTCATCCCAGCGTGAGGACCACCGCAGAAAGGACAGACTACTTTTCTAATATTCGGAGAAGAAGGGGAAGGAGACTTCCTAGATCGACAATTGGCCCTGATGTGACCTTTCTTTTTGCAATAACTGCATACTCCCAGATATTTGTAACACTCTTCCATGGAGTGACCTGTTTTTTCGCAGTAGTTACACAAAACCTTTCTCCTTTCATCAGGCTTAGGACGAGAAGTTGAATTACGGTCAGGACGAACTGTACTATCATGGTTCTTGTAACTATTGGTGGAATCACGATAGTATCGACTACCATTATTTCGTTCTTGCGGACTATTTTTCTTCTTAGGAGCCGGCCGATGATTATTGTTGGATTTAGGTTTCCGTTGTTCGACGTTTTGATGTAAAACCTCAGTCCATCCGGGTAGTGCAGTATTTATCCGGATAACGGATTCCAAAGATTCGTCTAGGTTCACTTTCATCGCGGTCTTTTGGGCATAAGTTGATTTGTCGATCTCAAGTGGATTAGTTTGGGAAATGGAATTCGGGAAAGCGATATTCTCGCTATCTAAGGAGTCCGCAAAATTCACTATATTTTCCCAGGAAGCTCTACTATACCCGTCCAACTCCATCATTTTAATATATTGACTGACGAATATCTCAATATAAGGAGGCAAACTACATAGAAAAGCTATTCTAAGGGAATCATGATCTCTCATATCATATCCAGGATATGCTTGACTAGCTAGGCGCTCTAACCGAAGGGCGAACATTTTGATGCTCTCGTTAGGGTATCGGTGAGCGGCATGATACTTCTGTATTCTGTATTCTTTTTTCTTTCGTTCCTCATCACGATACCAACACACAAGATTATCCCGTACAGAGAAGTATTCACGGTTGTCTTTGATGATCTCTCGGTATATGTTCAAGAATTTGCCTTCTAGCTGTCGGCCAAGCAGTCGTAACCATTGGTGATGGGCATTAGGGTAGTTTAAGCTACAATAAGCCTCAAAATCAGCCAGGTAGACTAAGAGATCTTGTTCCGATTCGTATTTGAACTTTCCAGGATCCACGACCTTAAGCTTCTGAGAGTTCTTGAGTAACTGAGTAAGAAGCACAATGGCTTCCTCCAGCATGTCAAGTCTCTTTTTCATGTGTGGTCCTGAATACATTGAAGGTTCATCATCGTCAGGAATACGACGCATAGGCAGTCGTTGGGAATATCCTTGTGGAATATAACCAGAATGCGACTGAGAATCAGTCGAAAACATCTGGTGTTCCGGATATTGATTTAAGGGAATTTGTTCTCGTTGAGGCTGTAGTAATTTATTATACTTTCCAGAAAAGTCAGCCTCTCCTCTATGGATAGGGGATAGAGAATCTCTATTGTCTCTGCCCATATCGGGAGTTCTAAAGAGAGACTTAGGTTGGGTGAAGTAATTTACTGGGGGTATAGAATCATGACGAAGATTGGGATTAGGAAGAAGTTGAGGTTTAGGAAGAAAATTATGAGTATGCATAAGATTAGGATTAGGAATAAGATTAGGATTAGGATTAAGGTTAGGATTAGAAAGAATTTGATTTCTAGGATTTTCTACATAACTGGGTGGATTATGTAGAAAAGGCGTTGATCGTGGTTGAGATTGGGAAACTAAGGAAGGTTTATACTCACGATCATAGAAAGAAGTGGTATTTTTAGGCATATGCACATGATGGGAATCGAATTTAGGTGGAATACCTTGACCTTGATCATGGAACGTTCTGTGTTCAACCTCACCGACTGTATCGTTTACTTGAGCCAATTGCCTTTCACTTAACACCTGTTTATGGAGTTTAGTTAATAAAGTACTCATCTCAGGCTCAGTGAAAGGTTTGTCAGATTTGGGAGCTAAAGATAAGTCAGAGGGTATGTCAGAGTTGACAACTTCTACCCTGTCTTTATTTTCCACATTCATTCCTACATTCATTCCTACATTATTTTTATTACGATCATCACGGAGACGTTGTTCTACACGTGGATCTAATGCACAAGCTGCAAGAGAGGGATCAAAGTCCACAGCTTCTTGGCTATCAGCATTTATGCTCGTATCCAAGTCTTTTGGTTGAGGTTTTTCTGACATTTTCTTTTGTAATTTCAAAAGAAAGAATTTCAAAGTATGGGAGGGTTATTACTAACTAACTCTCGATCTGTCCTATATAAGTACAAAAGAAGAAATTCTTTGAAAAGAACTGAAGAGAATCGATGATTTTTCAAAAAAAATAAATATGATGATGTGAGCGAGAGTCACAATCCTAGTGCACGCAAGCGCAGGAACTCAAACAGAGTCCCTGTTCGGGCGCCACTTAATTTATTTATGTGGCGGAGAGGAAGTACGCTGGGATCAACAAGTGTACCCGACGGTGAGGTACCTCTCTCCGCTCTTTCTTGTAGATAAGTTCGAAGAATTTTAAGATTACGAATGTCGATTTATAGATGATTACGTCAATGTTAGGTTTGTGATGTTCAAAGATAGTGGTTTGAATGTCTAGTCAGCACAGCAACCACCTGACACCATCAGGGGTAATACGGAGCAGGTTAGGTTTTCTCCGTAACGGAGGAAGTTAGTCTTCAGGACTCCGTCTGCCTGCTGACTTGAATGACTATCGAAGAGGATTGTAACTTTGATAACATATAAAAATGTTGATACTAAGCTAAGATTTTACCCAAAGAAAGATGTAGAACTATTTAATTAGTTTCCCGGAGCTTTCTCGAAGGTTAACCCGATAGGAGGGTCTCGGAAGATTAAGAATAATAATATCAATAAAGAATCAATATGAAGGATAGTGACACTCCATAGAAAAGTTTTATCTTTAATAAAATCGCTCAGAATATATGGTGGGATGTTTGCGTTATAAAAAGTTAATAGCTAACACAAATCCAACCCCAACAATATTAATCAAAGAATTGGTTGAATAAAATCAGTTAATACACGTTGGAGTAAAAGTTAAAGGTTCCAATGTGTAAAATATGTACACGAGCACAGACAGCTCTAGGATCAGATACGAGAGTGGAAACCGAACGCTTCCAAATATTGCTCATGCATAAAATCAAGGGAATAAGAAATCCAGACTCAACAATTGTGAATAAATGATGACTTAACTGAATTTGACTGGAGAATAGTTTCAAGTGGTGAGTATGATTCAGGAGAATCACAACTATGCTGAAGTACTATTAAGGAGGAAAGAATCAGGCCGAACCCCAACGTTAGAATTGGCAGGGAGAAGGATCCAACGAACCACAACTCCGAAACAACTCCAAGAAGAAAGATTCAGGATGAATTCCAACTTCAAAATAGCACCGAGAAAAGATTCACTAGGAATCTCACTCAAGAGTATCAGCTTAAAGGACGGATTCAGGATTGAATCCCTGGAACAGAAATCGGATTCAGGAATGAATCCCCAAAACAGAATGTCTAGAAGGATTCAGGATGAATCCCAAGATCGGAACGTAGCCCAGAATAAAAAGATGGATTCAGGTTTGGATCCCACAATTAAAATGTCTTGAAGGATTCAGGATGAATCCCAAGATTTGAACCCTGTCAAATATAAACAATTATTGGTATTTATACCATAATTTATATTTGCATATTTGACAGTTAAAAGAAGTCACATATATCTATTCTATTAAGAAACATACCCTGATATATCCAAGAGGGGTTTTTCTTAAGAATGGGACTAAGCTATTGACAAAGGCCTTCCAGCAAGCCACAAGATAGTAAACTGTAATAAGAGTCAAGTTTACTATCTGTACATTACTACAAATCTTACAGTTATAATAATAAAATACAAATAAAATTGCAGCACTGACCTCTGGAGACAGCTAGAAAGGCTGATCAACTTCTCTTTGTGTATAAATTTTTAGACGATTATATTCTTTACCAGTCATTTGGTGCTTGCTCGTGCTATATTTATATTAATAGTTCATATACTATGATCGAGTTATACCATGATAATCATAACAAGATGTGTACTAGAAAGAGGTGATGAATTGAGTACTGGTATATATTCTGATAAAGTGTTATAAGGTGTTTTCAGTATAAATTAAAGACATAAAGAAATATATATAAAGTATTACAGCCTGTGGATTGAGTAAATGGTAAACAATCCTAGACTTGTTGTGTATTATAAAAAACATTTCGAGTATATAAGAACTAGTACACCAGAATAAGATAGCCGAATTGGCAATTACACCATATACATGATCAATATCTCCCATATAATATATATAAATATATAATATATATATATAATATATATATATATATATAGATATATATATATATAATTATATTACATATATATATATATATATATACATATATATATATATATATAATATATATATATATATAGAATAATATATATATATATAATACTATATATATATATATATAATATATATATATATATAATATAATATATATATATTATAATAATAATATAATATAATATAATATAATATATATATATATTTATATATATATATATATATATTAATATATATTTATATCAGGGTTCACACATTATTGGTGACTCAGAAGGAATATAATTCTTGTGTTAACTTCAAGATGATGAACTAATTTTTAGAATCTCTTATAGAAAATAATATATAATATATATATATAATTATATATATATATAGATATAATATATAATATAATATATATAATATATATAATATATATACAATATATATATATAATATATATATATATAATATATATATATATATTATATTATATATATATATAATATAATCCAATAGACTTGTTCTTAGGGAACCTCAACTTTATAAGAAATAAAAAGACGAACAGAAGCTTTGATATCATTTAATTAGGACGTTTCGAGTTTATCCAAAGACTGACATTTTGAAATAAATCAAAATTTTAAAATTACAATAATTGTTAAAAATTAAAAATTAAAAATTAATAATAATATAATACATAATAAAGAATTAATCAATAATTATTTTAATAAAATACCAATAATTAATTAATAAGAATAATAATAATAATAATAATAATAATAATTAATAAATAATAAAATACCACAGTAAAATAAAGAACAAAAATAGTTAAAAAAAAAATAAAACAATTTAAAAATAAAATTATATAAAACTAAACCTATATATATTACCTGTTTATTGGACAGTCTTGGAAAGAATGGTACAAAAATTAGCAAAAACAAACTCTTAATACTATGAAAATTGGATTGGTTGGTACATTTTAAAAAATAAATATAAATTATACACTGCACAATAGAGATAAATAAAAATTAATTACACAGTGATTAAAACAGGATTATTAAAGTGAATAAATAAATAAATAAAATCAAAATTTAAAACAAAAATAATTTAATTAGGAGCCATCTGAGTTTAGTTGCCTCTGTACTATGTATAAACAGGCTCTCGAGAATCCGTCGTTCAAGTAAACCTGACGGTTGAAACACAAACACCCTGAAGCTATGCTTTGACATATGCTCATGATGGCTTCTGAAGTGGGTCCTGATGGCAGAGTTTTCGGGTGAAGTTAATGGTCTGTTTGTTCTATATGAAAGACCCAGATGTTTTGAAATCCTCAGCTGCAGCTGTAAGCCAGTCTGGCTTACATAACGGGCTTGGCAGTCCGCACAAGAATAGGAATAAATGACTGAGGACCTCAAATGAGCCGGTAAAATATCTTTCATTCTGAAAAAACTATTCATTTTAAAATCATTGACAAGTATAAAAATAATTTTATAAGATGGAAAAATTTTAGAAATTGATATTTGAATGTTTTTAACGAGCTTCGGAGTGTTGGGACCAAAGTAAGGAACTTTTAGATAAACTACTTGCAATGATGAATCCACATCTGGCTGTTTAGGGCGAAAAAGGTCTTCCAAGAATCTGTTGACAAGTCTAAAAAATAGTTGCTCTGGAAATAAATTGAATTTAGCAAACTGAGTTAAAAATTGAACTTCTTTATGAAAATTTACCCCAAGATGTTGAAAGTTCGTAAGCTCTAAAAATCGGCCATGACAGTCCAGAACAACTTGGCCCACTCAGGAAGGAAGCCTAATAAAATTGCGTACCAAGCATAGTGTGCGTAAGGCTTATACTATAGATGAAGCTAGAAAAAGCCACACGTACGGTGGCACTCTGATACTGATTGTTCATATTTTTATGACTTGCTCATATACAAATGGAACTCGGCACATGTATCACTGGAGGTCGTCAATATATTGACGATAATTTCACGCGACGAGATTTGGTCTTCATGCCTCGCTCCTCCTATTCACTTAATCTACTCCGAATACTCGCTATGGGGCTGTCAGGTTGTGATCACCTATAGTCGCTATGTCCTTACTTTAACTATGATAGTTAGGTAGTGTTATAGATGAGACATTGATTTTCTATGATCAGGAGTTATTAAGAACTTGGTCCAGTTTCTCGAAATATTAACTCATTTATTCATATATTTGTGAAAGGCGTTCATATGAGGTGCGTACGCAGAGTCGTATTCTCTATTTAGGGCTATGCTACTTGTTCTCTAAATAACCTGTCAGACATCAACATATGCTCATAACTCAACATACCTTGCGATTTAATACTATGTTACGTAATTTCAGAGCACGTCTAAATATCAGACTCTTCTGCAGAGAGGCGTCCACGATTATCTTCCTTAATTATCTTTCTGCGGTATAAGACAAGTCTGGTCATATACGGCTGAGACTTCAAAATAATTGCGATTCGGCAAAAGTACCAAGTGAGTGTGCAGCCCATTGCATTTAGTCGATCAGTACGGTATACCACTTATCGGACTATGTAAAACTAGGCATACTAAACATGAACGTGAGCTAGAAGTGTTATCAATGAATATACTATGATCTTGTCATCGTCTACTGATTAAGGTCTTAGGTAAGTGATGTGCGCATATGACGGAGTCATTCAGATTATAATTGTTCCTATTGAGATTTACGTAACCCTATTTCAGTTGACGTGGACAAAAAAGTGCCATTGGTTATGCATATTGCGGAGTCTTCATTAACAGGTATGTTTGTGAAGAATTATTTTACTCAAAGCTGACCATAAAGCCCTCCTCAATGGACAATGAAGAAACAAGATCAGAAAACTGAAAAGAATCTTTAAGAGTAAATTCATTACATGTTAATGGCTGTATAATTGGCAGGAGAAATTGGATGACGCAACTAAATTTCAGCTTTTACCAGGTAACATTCTTACACATATTTTAAGAATTGAAGATAAAATTAACAACTATCTTAGAAGTTTAAAGAAAATAGGTTTATCTGATTTTTATGAATCTGTATTTACTTCAGGTGCAGTGCCAGGCCTTCTATATGGATTGCCCAAAACCCATAAAAATATTTTTTGGACCAATATTCTTTCAGCCATTAATTCTCCCACTTATAAAGTATCCAAATTTCTCCTGCCAATTATACAGCCATTAACATGTAATGAATTTACTCTTAAAGATTCTTTTCAGTTTTCTGATCTTGTTTCTTCATTGTCCATTGAGGAGGGCTTTATGGTCAGCTTTGATGTAGAATCATTGTTCACAAACATACCTGTTAATGAGACTCGCAATATCATAACCAATGGACTTTTTCCGTCAACTGAACATAGGGTTAGTAATCTCAATAGGAATCAATTTTCGAAATTCTTGGAACTTGCCACCGATGATACACTTTTCCTCTTTGATGGCCAGCTTTACAAGCAGATAGATGGTATGGCAATGGGCTCACCACTTGGTCCCACTTTTGCCAATGCATTTTTGTGCTACCATGAGAGATCTTGGTTGGAGAACTGCCCCTCAGATTTTAAGCCATTACTCTATAGAAGGTATGTTGATGATTGTTTTTTGATTTTTAGAGAACAAAGTCATGCCTTACAATTTTTAGACTACCTTAACATTCAACATCAGAATATTAGGTTTAGTATGGAGGAGGAGAATGAGAACTCATTGCCCTTTTTAGATGTCAGAGTGCACCGTACAGTAGGTGGCTTTTCTACTTCCATCTATAGAAAGCCTACCACAACTATGCTTGGTACCAATTTTTTCAGCTTCCTTCCTCTGAGTGCCAAGTTGTCTGGACTGTCATGCCGAATTTTTAGAGCTTACAAACTTTCAACATCTTGGGTAAATTTTCATAAAGAAGTTCAATTTTTAACTCAGTTTGCTAAATTCAATTTATTTCCAGAGCAACTATTTTATAGACTTGTTAACAAATTCTTGGAAGACCTTTTTCGCCCTAAACAGCCAGATGTGGATTCATTCATAACAAGTAATTTATAGGCCTCCTGGCATTT
>JABUQX010066556.1:0-18673 GCA_015478945.1 Trachelipus rathkii | reverse complement strand
ACGCACCTATCTCATCTCTTTCGTTTCTCTCTCATAATTCATATCCTTCACTTCTCTCCTCTCATCTTCCTTCAGTCCGCTTCTCTCTCCTCCGCTCTTCTCTGTCTCCGTTTATATCAAGTATTTAAATGGCAGTGATTCTTCTCTGAGACAACGTGAGTCGAGTTAGAATAATCCAGCTACAGCCGGTCCTCTAGGCTTGGCACTTCGCGAACGTCTTCGTAGGGCTGGGGATAGTCTGTTTGTGACCGGGGCGGACCAAGAGGCCGATCTGGGCTGTACATCCACTCGTAACATAAAAATAATTATTACTGATAAATTGATAAATTAAGTTCTAAAATTATACATTCATGAATAGTCTTTATGAAATATGCTCGTAGGTGATGAAAATTAAATTATAGTAGATAATCAATTAGTTTTAAGTAAGTAATATGGTTTAGTGTATGTAAATTTATTAAAAAGATAGGAATAGCACATTTAGTGGTTGACGAGGACAAGTTATGGAGTTAGTAGTGCTAAAGTAGATAGGTTTTTGTGGAAGGCCAACTAATTAATTATTCTAATAGTTAATAGGTATAAGTTAATGTCTGTTACCGACGTAGATAAATTTTATCTAGTACAGACAAAAGATTAAGTTTCTCTATCATATTTATTACGAGACAGAAAATGAAAACGATTAAGTAGTAAGAACCTGAACTGGATGATATTCAATATTGTGATCAAAAGAATTAATTTCTTAATACACTCAATACTTGCCACATATGTTATACAGATAATTTTCACTATTAATTGTATCAGGTTCTTCTGAGAGTAATAATCATGATACAATGATTTAAAGATTTATGCTATTAATGCAAGTTGTTAAATGAGGTCTTAGACTAATCATAGTATTATAACTAAGAAATATAGTAGTACAAGAGATTTAAAAACAAGAGAAGGTATTTATTTGCTACAGAGAATAAAAGTATACTATAAATTGGTATTATTTATCCGGGTTTACTTTTAGTGATCCTCCGCGTAGATTAATTACTCCAATATCATTTAATATACAAATATATATTATCTACTCACAAGTCTGACCCAGACCTTTTATCTATTTCACCTTACAATTGCAATAATAATAACATAGGTGACGTTAAGTAACTATACATTATTTATTCTATACACAGCATTAATTAGTGGTCATTTGTTTATTAGCCATCTCACCATCTCTTAGTGCGAGAAAGTTGCAATGACCACATTTTTGAAGGATTTCTCTTCTTTGTTTATTGATTGTGATTATTTTGAAAATTAGATTATTAATTACTTATATAAATTACACCAAGATTTTAAAAACATTGTTTAAAGACACTTTTTTTATAATTGAAATAAAATTTAAAAACAGAAGCTTAATTTTCGTCCCGACACGCGAGACCTCTCCAGGCTAAGTTTTTTTCTTTTCTTGATCTTCATCAGTTCAAGTGTTGGTCTGCTATCTGCTATTTTCTCATGGTGTTGTTGAAATATTTTATGTTTTCAGATATTCATTGTGTATAAAATCTATCTTAACTCACCGGATGCTTATTGTAGTTGTTACTATTTATAAATGCAAAAAGGATTCCAGGATTTTGCGACGATTGATCGTGTGATTGAATTTCTGACATCCTTCTATATTGTTGATAATGTATGAGTGCCTGTGTTACGCACTATGACCTGTTAAAGTTAAAGTATGGAGAACTACAGAAGGGCATCATGTATTTGATTTGTTTCATTCTTTGCAAGTCATATGGTGTCACATAAAGAATTTAGCTAATGCAAGTAATTGCAGGTAGGACGTGACCATTATACAGCTTTGACGGAGAGAAATTTCTTCTTCGTTCCCTTGAGTTTTGAGCAGAATTGTTTTTTAAGTGGGGTGATTGTATAGTTTATGGAATTGAATGTTGATATGTTTTGTAATATTTTGTTTTTACTGAATATAATGGAATTGAGGAATTGGTATTAATATATATCGGAAGCAATGTAGCGATATTTTTCGACAAAAAGCTGTGCTATCAAGACTCATTATTATATGCCTAATTTATAATATTTTGGTGAAAAAACTTCAGGATAGTAAACTGTATTTGAAATATTGTTGGAATGTATTCTTAGTTTCCATAGTGCCTCGAAAAGAGGCGGAGGACAGAGAACAGCATATCCTACGAAAACACGGAGAAAAGATGATTACAGCACACAGCATAATTTGTTTGGAAACATGATTTAGATAGAAAATTTTATAATAATATAACATTTACCAAACCCTTTAATTAACATAATAGCTTCAATGGATATATAGATATGTCAGATGAAAATTTCTATGAATCTCCTCCTCCCTCCACACAAACCACCCAACTTAAGTCTCATAAACAACTTATCCTTATTCTAAACTAAAACCCTAATTCAATCCTTTCAGTCAAGCTTTATACGACTAGATATATTCGCTCTGTCCTACATACCAAACTCAACTACTCTCCCAGTTCCGACCGAGGCTCACTCTTCGCAACTCACCATTAGCCTCCAACCATACACACAATTACTATTCCAATTACTATTACAATTACTACTAAACCAACAATAATACATAAACCAAAAATACAATACTTATCTCATTGCAGCTATCTAATCAAATTCCCACCACCGAAAACACAACGAAAACAATTAAAGCTGTTCTGCACTCTATTCTCATACATGTGCCTTTCGTATATGTCTCATCTCCCCCTCGACCAGCCAACAAAAAAACTAAATACATCCACAAACTTTCAAATCACTTTACTTTACATCCTGAGTTAGTCTATCACAAAAGCATTTAACAAAGCAAAAAAAAACGATCCAGGATACCACTCATAGCATCCCCTTTTCCCCCTGAACAAAGCCACAACTAGCTCAACCAACTCACTCTCTTTACCGCATAACTATCCTCAATTTCACCACAAATTCACGCTAACTATTCGTCAAAACAAATCTACCAAAAAATATACCCTATTCCTATCAAATAACAACAAACTTCACCTAACAGAAAATACACTCACATGCCTATTCAAGAATACTACCATCAAAAACACCTCACACAAAAAGATTCCAAAAATCTCACCTCACGCGCGGTAATAATCACACCTCAGTCCACGTGCTAAAACAACATGCATAACCTCACTACTATAAGATTAGACAACCATAGATTTCAAAGAAGAAAAAATCAACATACAGAATGACCACAAAGAAAATACGAACCAATTCAATAAGGTTCACAACCCACAGACAACACTCCAATACCTAACACTCATCAACACATTATAAAAGATCACCGACCAATCATCCATATCAACCACAGAACCTCGCAAAACATGGATCCTTTTGGCATTATAATAGACCACAACTACAAAATAAGACACTCCCGGGTCGAATCTTTAAGATAGATTTCATCATACCAAAAAACTGAATTAACCTACAACAACACCTGAACACACATACAACCAAATCTGCCAAACCAACACCACTTAGAAGAAAAATATCCAGACAACTGAAACACACTTAACTATGCAAGATCAAGAATCAGAGAATCCCCAGTCCCTCTAGCACTGGGAAAGACGGTCTCGCGCCATGTCGGACGAAAAATAGCTTCCTTTAAAAATTTATTTCATAAAAAAAAACGTGTCTTTAACAATGTTTATAATTTGGATTAACTATTTTGTTAAAATAAAATGAAAAACGCACCAATACAGCTAAAAAACATAATACTAAAGAGAATCCAAGGGCTTCCTCTCTAAATGGTATACCTATATATATATAAATATATATAAATATATTAATATATTATATATACTAATTATACCTTAATATATTTTATATGATAATTATTATAAGTATAATACTCTGCTTATTATATATATATATATACTATACTATATTATATATATATATTGTGATATATAATCGTTTTAATTTATAATAATAGAATATATAAATAATAATACTATAGTGATTATATACTCATATATATAATACTAGACTATAACCATACACTACTATATAACTATACAATAAATATATACCACTATATAAATACAATATTATACTTATATATTATATATAATTACTTAAACTAAGCTCGACATACGAGATAAAGTATCAATATAAGAACATATATAACGGCAACACCAATACATTAAATACATAATATATACTTATTAAATAATATATAATATTATATATATTAATATAATATATATATATGTTATATTATATATATAATATATATATATATATATATATATGATATTATATATATATTAATACTATATATTAATATATATATACTATTATATTATATAGAATATTATTATATATATGATATATATATATAAGTTAAAAATATATATTAATATACCGTATAATACTATATATATATATATTACCCTATAACTATCAATTAAATAAATAATTCATTGAACTGAAATTTCAGAGAATAAATATTTGATTTTCTTGAAGAATATTTACTACATAACATCAAATACACTAAGTACTCTTAACCAATTATATTTTACTATCCTTTTCGAATTCGATTTGTATCATCAAATTTCGAATTATTTTTAATGAAAAAACTCGGAAAAAATCATATATATTATGGCCTCAATTTTACATTTGAATCATTATAAATACCAAAAAAATAGGTTTAGAATTTCAAAGCTGTAGCATTTTGGGCATCAATAAGCATATAAACAAAGCAGTAATGGAATTAGTTTAATTATTAATATTTATTTTTATTTATCCTGAATCTTAACTGTTAACTACTCTATTATTTAGTTGTAATATTATATGCAGGTGTGTCAACCACCCGCGGATAGAAAACCACCGGTCCTATTTCTCTATTTGTCGCCGCCGTCCGGCCGATGTACCTGTTGCCCCGTCACTCTGATCCTACTGTTGACACCCAAAAACCAACTTCTTGAGGTTTTTGTCTTCTAAACTTCTATTTATTTAAATCAATATGTAAATGGAAAGACCATATAACCATGGGTTTCACTAGCCAGTATAATGAAAAGATAAAAATAAAATTATATATTTTAAATCTATGCATTAAAAATCTTAATATTTAGTCCACTTCTGAACTGAAGGGTTTAAATATAATAATTCTAAGGTCTGCACCCAATCATCCCCCCCAAACCAAGAGAAAACAAAAACAAAAAAAAACAAAAAACAAAATCAACGCCACATTATTCTTAGTCTTTTCTCTGATATGCTTATCAAGACTTAGTTAAAATTTTTTTTGGCAATTTCATTAAGGTTAAATCTTTAAATTTTAAACAAAGAAATAAATAAATGTTAGATTATTTTCAGATAATAACTGTAGATGTGAAACCTATTCATCAAACTCGAATCAGTATTATTTTTTCGATCGCGAGTGCCTGTAAATTCTTACAAGACATTTCAGCCTTTTCTTCTTCCCAATCTATTCTTATTTTGCTCCCAAAACTTCCCAACGTTGAAAAGAATCTTTCATTTATCCTGAACCTTCTACATTGCTCGAAATGACTTTTAACCCTTTCTATTTTTTGTATATTCTCATTCAGTTATTACAAACTCTGTTGTTGCGTTCATTAAATACTTCCCTCCTTCCATTCACTTGCCTTATATCTTCTCTCGAATGATACGTTTGCATTTTTAAAATTATCCCTGTATATTGTTTAAGGATTGTATTAATTAAAAATATTCAAATAATAAGATATCTGAAAGTAAAAAATAAATTTTGTCGCTTGAAAGCTGAAGATTTTTTGAAAACGATTTATATTAAATATATATATATAATGATATATATATATTATATTATAAATATATTATATATTATATACATACCTATATATATTATATATATATAAATTATATATATTATATATATATATATATATATAATAGTCTTATAATATAAATAATATAGACTTATGCCTTGAGTATGGTATAAGCTATACAATACATTTTATATAATATATCCTATACCGCCTATATACGTATTATATATTCCCATCTTTACTATATATACCGACATAATCACTATTACCATATACTATTATCATATTAGCTTAATATTTTATTGTTGTATATTGGCACTTAGTATATAGGTTATTTGTGGTTGATTGATGGATATTAATAAATAGAAGATGTGCGTATGTATGAGAGTAGAGTGTATTAAAAATATCAGAAACTACATTTTTAAACGCTGTTAGTTAAACTTTGCAGTTTCTCTCATATAATATACAGCTGTCCTCGATTTGAAACTTGTACCTCTTACGCCACCTTACGTCTACATCTTGCGGATTGATGTCTCCATCAAAAACAAGTTTTTCTGACAAAAATATACCAAATACCCAAAACCACCAACAAAACCCAGCTGGGTTGGCGGTTTTTTACAGAAAAACCCGGTTTTTGCCAACCCTCCGAGAAAAACCCATAAGAATTGTCTCATTTTAACCTCAGACTTGTTATGAAATTATCGTAGAGTTCTTGTAGAGCGAGTGAGGGTAATGATCAGATATCTGAAAGTACGAAGTGAAAACGAAAATTATAGAAATGTGTATGTTGGAATTTTATCGTGGAGCATAAACATGAAGTAACAAGCATAGTGATTAAGTTGAGTCAGGTTCAGTCAGGAGTCTGAAAAAAGAAGTGATAGAATGTACTGTTTCTGTCACAAACATCTTTCTAAAAAGGATGATATCTGCATTAAGATTCAGTGCTCATTGTAATTATAATGGTCTATAAGGAGAATGACGGCATAGTTGTTCTGTTGTTATTGAGATGAAAAACCTTAGATTCCACACTGTGAAGAAGATGTGTGTGTGAACCACGCCCAAAAGGTAAGCATCAAGAAATCATAGGCATTCCTATATACAAACCAGCGAGATGTGGTTTACTGAAAGAGCTCCTCCGATCACCTAAACGTTTTAGAACCACTTGTTAAAATGTTAAGACATTGTGTGGTCCTATCTAAAAAAAACAACTGAGAAAAAGAGACCCCAAAGAGGTTAAGGACAGAAGGTAGGTGTACATTGAGGTATTATGTGAAAGACCGTATGTAATAGATAATGTTGTAATTGATTTTTGTGGCATCGAATAACTTGTTTCTCTTCGCAATAACTATTCAGCAATAAATGCCAGTAGACCTGCTTCAAGGCCACTCTCCTAGAGTCAGATAATTCCTGTTAGGTAGGTTGTTTTCCAAAATAAAATGAGTTACGAGTTAAGAGTGAATAGGTGAAGTGACAACAGATAGGTCGTTAATAAAGAATGTAGGAGAGAGGGAGAGAGTAGAAAGTAGTGGAACACTAAGGAACACCACAATTAAAAGAAAGGATCAAGTTGCAGTCTACACCAGCTGTTGTAACCGAAAAGGAAATTAGAAATGAGATTATATTACAGAAACAAGAATAGATTTGAAAAGGAGGAGTTTGGCACACTAAAGACTCCACCAATAACTCATAATAGTCTAGAGCCACAGCAGAAGATCACAAAATTGAAATATTTGTATATGATAATAGTTAATCAATAAACGTATGCTTGGAATTTGTAAGGTTGAAACTCAACTAAGAAATTTGAAGATATTATATATAAAAGGGTAAATTTTTTAAGTGTTAAAATTGGAATTTTTCATTGACCTGAAAGGTTGGTAAATATTTTGAAAATTATCCCGACCGGTTGGGAAACCGATGAAAAAGTGGATTGAGTCAGTAAACGAATGTTTGAAGGAGAGAAACTGTGAGGTGGTAGACGGCGAGAAGGAAAGGTCGTTATAACAGGAGTGAGATGGCGGGGAATTGTGAGGGGTATTGTTGTGGCCCACCTGGGCCAAGAGAGAACCCTTACATTTCACGATTTACCATGGAGGTCCGTCGCTTTCCATGAACTTTAGGTGGATTTTCTGACTGCGACGAGTCTCACTAAAATTATGTCTGAGGTTTGTAAGCTTCTTTCACTTTTGTCATGTTCTTCTACTGCTCTTCTTTTCCGATGCCTCGTCACGCACTACTCCCATTTTCTTGGGAAAATGAAGTTAAGATAAAAGAAATATATATAATATATATATATATATATAATAATAGAATATATATAAATATACTAAATTATATACTATATATATATATGTATATAATTTATATATATACCTATATATATATATATAATAGTAGTTTGTAAAAAAGAATAGTAATTTTTCATTATACGCGATGTCAGTGAAAACAAAATGGTGTTAAAGACCATATTTACATTATTAGATAAAAATATTACATAACAATAAAATAAAAAAGTTTAAGCTTAAAGTAAAACTTATAATCGCGTGCAGAGATAGCTCTTCTGATAACTTCTCCTAAGTTTTCATACATTTCAGACAAACGTCTCCTTTCATTATAACGTCAAAATTCTGACATAAAAAACTTGAAAAGTTGTATAGATCTTTTACTCTTGAAGACCTTTTTTTCAAATAACTTTGAGCATGAAAAGTAGAAGGAAATTGATATATGAAAGTTGTCTGCACCTTTCCTTCCCTGATTTTATTTTTGTGGCTTTGAACAGAACAGATTTTAGCAGTGTGGACTCATCAAAGATATTCTACGTCTTTGCTTCAGGAGGTCGAGTATATTATATTGAAATTGAGAATCTGGTTGAATTGAACACGGTAAACTACTGTTTCACCATTTCTCATTATTCCCTTACACTTTTTCAACATATGGATTTAAATCGCTGTAAGAAGAGAAATAGGAAAAGAAAAATATCCCAAATCAAACTGGGCAGGAAAAATTATCGAATTGAAAAGAATAGAAAAATATTGTATAATCTAAGCTCATTAAGAGATTTAAACATTTCTCATATCTGGTTTGTTTACATCTATAAATGAAACTTGTGAGTGAAGTATGTAAGAGTATTTACTGAGAGTATATATTCGACTACCACACAGAATAAGTTGCAGCGATGGGAAAGTCGACAAGTCTGTCCGGTACAGCTTTCCTACTAGAACACAAAAAATTTAATTAGTCTAAAATGACAAGCAACATATAATTTTTACCATGGGAGACGAAAGATTCTTGTATAAAACATTATTCATTTAGTTGTTATCCCTATATTTAATAACTAAACACATACCTCTCTATCCCCATATTATTATTATTTATTATTATTATTAATTATATTATATGTTCATATAATATATTTTTGTCAATAAGTTTCGAGTGCTTTGCTTGGTTCTTGATGTGTGGACTTTGTTTCGAGTAGCTTCGAACTCCTGACCTTAGCTAAGTAAAGGCTTTAAAATTGACTAGAGAAAGATCTAACTCGTTTTGCGGTTCTCTTATTTATAAAGGACCAATATTGGGAATGTACGACAAAATTTAATTACTTAAATTGTCATTTATTAGAATAGTTTACCTAAACAGTAGAAGAATAGGAAAAGGAAATTATAATTAACATTTAACCTTACTCTCAAACATTATATGTATTTCAACTACAATTAAATTCTTATATGCATTTACCTTTTTTTTCTTCTTTCAAATATTATGCATTATTATTTTTTACAGTCTTCACGTTAAAGTTTAAGTCTCTACAAGTCACTATATATCAATTGTTTCTCTGTAACATCGTGTTACTGTGATATAATTTAATATAATATAACTAATTTATTTTATGAATAACTTATATATATATATATTATGTATCACTATATATAGGATACATATATATATATATATATATAAATCAATAATATACTATATATATATTCCTATATAGATAAATATATATTATATATATATAGATATATTTATAATATATATATTAATATATATATATAATATTATATATATAATATATATATATATATATAAATAATGTGTTAATATTAAGTTCCTTAGTCATGCAGTTAGTGTATATTTATAATAGGCCTCAAAAATTTAAGAGATTACTGCTACTTGTATTTCATATGGTATATATTTAATGTTTAGAATAATTTTTTCTTATATTAAAATTACTTCTAGGAAAAACATTACAGAAAAACATTGTATCGTAAGATAAATTTACATTGAATTATGAAGTTAAAAGATAAAATGGTTCAAGAAATTGTATTAGTTTTGGGAAAGTTTGATTTGTTTATTTATTTATTGGACCTAGAAGTTTAATTGGCAATTTCACATTTGAACTATGTATTGTGTAATGCAGGAAAAATTTTAGGAGGAGAAGAACAAAATGTCTTTATTATTTGTCTTAGTATATTTAAGAATTCATCTAATGTATATCAGTAAATATTCTCAAATTACTCTTTGCATGTTTAACCTTTTAATCGCATTGATTTATTATTACTTATTATTATAGTTATAGTTCTAAAATATTTTATTATTATTTACTATATATATTATTATTTCATATCTATATTATTTTATTAATATTATTATTATATATATTATTATATTTATTAATATTATTCATTATCATATTTAAATGTATTTTTATTAATTATTAATTATTATTATCCCCGCAGGGGGGTATTGATGTCGTCGAGAGGGGGCACAGACACTTGTGTCTGCGAAGAGCCACTCATTTCTTTTTGGATATTTTGTCTTGTTTACTCCTCTCCCTTATTACTATTATTTTATTTTCTTATATTTGTCATTATTTTTGTTCTTGATTTTCTCTTTATTATTTTTCTTGTAGTTATTATGGTTCTTATTATTCTTTTTCTTCAAATATTTTATGTCTCAGGTTCATGTTACCCGACCCTCAAGTTCTTGTTACCCCTCCCTTCTCCTCCATTTTCTGTACGTACTACCCTACGTACTCTTGTCCCCTTATAGGTATCTTCCAATTTTCACCTGAATCCTGGTGGCTATTGGGCTGTTGTCTCTGTGCCTATCTCATGCCCATCTTCCCCTCCTTTCCCCGTTGGTGAAGGGTACATGTCAAAAACTGGTTATTCTCGCCTTTCTCGAGGCCCCCCCATTGCTGGGGACCTCAACCTTGGCTAACCACTGAGGAGGCTGTCCCGCACTTGGGTGTATAATCTTGGGCTTCGCGTCTTATCCGTGTGGTGCACGGCTATTATTTTTTCATCTTAGGGACTGGACGCAGAGCTCCGGGGGGCTTACCCTACGGGGTGGGGTTTTTAACAGGGAGGTATTATGCTCTGGGCGTATGGTGGGCGCAGTTTCCGCGGTTACGCTCCCGGGATGCATTATGCTTTTGTTCATCATTTGTGTTGATGTATTTGTGTTTATTTATTGCGGAGCAGATGTATAAAATAAGCATTTATTATGGGAAAAAATAAAAAAAAAGAACGATTTCAAGAAAGGCGGAGTTTAACCTCTGTCGGCTCCTCAACCCGACCCCTTCCTGGTCAATTTTCGACCAGCGACCAATATGGGCTTTGATGCCCTTATTGATGAAATGGTTGGTACTCCTCCACCACCACCAATAGTACTACATAACAACCCCGTTTCTAGGAGTACCCCATCTAGACCAGCAGAGGCTGTTCTGGCCTCTCAGCATGACATACTCACGTCAGATATCACTAGAACCCTGCGCCAGCATGGTCTCTATCCTCGTCGTCAGAATACACCAGCTATAACGAGTGTTCTCAGACCCCTCCCCCTCCTGGGGTCCCGAGTCTAACTTCATACCAGCTTTATTTTTATTTGCATTCGACTTCATCACGTCCACTGACTGCTATAAGCCAACTCATCCTTAGTGACGCTTTGGAAGCTGCTCTCCAAACAACTGAGCCTCAGGCAACGCCCATGTGGAACGGTCCTATCCTGGTCTGTGCTGCCTCTAAAACCCAAAGCCACGTTCTTGCTTCCCTATCATATCTGGGGAAGATTTCTGTTCTTTTTAAACCAGATCTTGTTCGTAACCGTCAAAGGAAGCCATATATGCTCCAGAGTTCTGTACCGATACTTCGGGGGACACACTCGCTCATTTGCAGAGACGCAACGTGCCTATCACCGACGTTTATCGAAACCCTCCTAAAAAGGAGAACTCGTCAACGACGAACCCACGTCTCCTACTTACCTTCTCTCTGCCTTTCCCTGCAACCAAAGTAAAACTTGGTTTTATTATGCACACGGTTCCGGACATACGTGCCTCTCCCGAGAAGGTGTTTCAAGTGCCATAAATTTGGTCACCCTCAGAAATATTATCCCATATATCCAACATGTGGAAGATCTCTCCACCCCAACTGTGAAAAACATCCTCCTTGTTTTCCTAACTGCAAGGGGCCCCATCCAGCCTCCTCTGTCCACTGCCCCTTCTCCTTGGAGAAGGAAATCCTAGAACAGTGCGTGCGCACTTCGTAAATTTGATCGTCGTAAGGTAACACGCCGAACAAGGTAGAAGTTGGCTCATCTTCCTCTTTCTTATGCTGCGGCGACAAATAATACCTTTACAGTCAGTTCTAAAATTGCACATCGCTCCCGTGCGTTGTGTCCAGATCTTCCTCCACTTTTGCCCACCATTCGACCTTCCGTCCAAGATTCCGGGTCACCTGGTTTGGTGATTCCTATTGCTAGGAACAACTGTCTACCCAACTCTCCTACCATGGTCAGCCGGATCACTCGTCGTCCATCGCCAACACGTACGACCTTCTCATGATGTCCACATTGCTGAGATCCATGCTCCACTCGATGGGGTGTCTGCTGATATTGATACCTGTTCAGCCCCAGAGGTCGATAACAACTGTTCTTGTTCGGTGGCTGACCTTCCTTACACTAACTCCCGGAAACGTCCTGCATTAGTTTCCCCTAGAAGACAACACCACTCTCCAGGTCACATTCGTCCAACCGAAAGTGGGTCTTCCCGAGCCACACATCCTTACTCCTTTGCGTATCGGGTAACAGACTTCTTCAAACACAAGGACCCTATTCGGACTGAGGGTCCACATTCTCTCCAGCCAAATCGTACTCTCCGCTCAGTACACCCGCTTGGTAAATTAAGACTGAACTTAATCAACCTTACTCGAGTGATTCCGAAACTTACTCGGATGCCACCATGGACTCTTCGGACAATCCTTCGTCCAGTGCTCGGCCTCGTGTTATTACTGGGCCCCAAATCCGTGGGTCTTCACAGGATGTCACGAGGGAAAGCTTACGGAGTCCGGTCGTCCTGCTGTGCGTGGTAGCTATGACTCGCTCGGTGGCGAGTCGGGTTGGAGTCTTCTACCCTCTCTGGTTCCGCTGTACCTACGCTCGAGTCGTCTGGCCTCTCTCTTTTGCTGGTAGATCCTGCACCTTCGATTATAGACACCAAACACCTGCCTCCCAGTTTGTCATTTGACACTCCTGGTGATAGCATTCCTCATTGTCTCTCTACATTCTTCCTCGACCATAGATAATGCCAATACATCAGGTGCCGCAGTACCTCCCGAATGGGTGCAGCCCTCTTTCCAGTCTGCTACATAGACAGGAGAGTTTGACCATTGGCAAGAGTGTTGGAGATGTTGAGAATGACTTGCCACGCTCTTTGGAGAGCAGTCTCCTAAACTGAGAGGCCCTCACATTTCCCTATTTCATGATCTTCCTCCTTGGTTTGACGTTCCGGTATATGGGTCGTTCAGTTGCCCACAGACTCCTCAGCCATTATCTTCCCTAACGATGGCTAAATCTCAGCAGTTAGCGACTATTGTCACGGATCGCCCGGAAAATTAATTTTATCCTTGCTTTTATTGTACGTTTCATTCGATGGACTAACTAAAGAGACTAATTGTAGCTCATCAACCGAAGGCTATATGTTTACAAGAACTACAACTTCGCAATCGAGACCTTTTGCAACCCTCCAGATACAGGGAGCCTCTCACCTGCCTGAATCATGGGGCCAATGACAGAGGTGGGGCTGCGATTCTGCTTCACGAATTTGTCCCCTTCACTCAAATTCCCCTTTTCAACTCCGTTACATGTCTTGGGGGCTCGAATTCATTTTGACACTATCCTTACGCTGTGCTCAGCATACCTAGCACCTAGTTGTGCATATACCAAGGCGGACCTTGTTGATTTGTTCAGATGTCTTCCGGCGAACATGCTGGTCCTTAGCGACTTAAATTCCGCCACCCACTGTGGGGAAATTCTGTTATATCCCCAAAGTCGGATTGGTTATTGGAGATTTTACATGGTTTTTCATTGGGGTATCTCAACGCAGGTTTTCCGACTTTTGAGCGCGTTAATACGGGCACTTCCTGTGTCGACATTTCCTTGGCTTCCATTTTGGCTATCGATCGTTTCGGGTGGGAAAGGTCGGTTTTCCTTTGTGGGAGTGACCAGTACCCGATTGTCATTCCTTCCTTTAGTCCTAGTCCGCAGCAACAACCTGGCGTTACGACGGAGCTGATTGGCCTTCCTTTTATCAGGCCACTTACGTTCCCATCCTTCCTGCAACAACTGTGTTCCTGTCTCCAGGGGAAGCCTTCACCTGTTTCAGAACGTGATCCTCAAGGTGGCATTGGACCATATTCCCCGTTCATCTGGGAGCCACAAATCAACGACTCGGTGGAACGGAGAATGTGCTCGGACTACTCGTGAAAAGCGGAGACTACAAGTTGTACAAGCTAACTTCCGCTCCTTCCAACTTGATTCTTTTTAAAGCTGCAGCTGCTCGATAGAGGTGTGTCAACGGACGAACAAGGAGGCAATATTTCCGCAGCTACGTCTCTACTGTTAATTCTTCTACACCTGTACCATAGACCTATAAGGTTGTGCGTAAGATTTCCAGAAAACATCATTCAGACACCCTCCCCTATACTTCTTAAATATGGCCCACAGACCTTTGATGTCATCTCTGCTCCCGGGATGGTTACTGATGGGCTGGGCTTTCACTCTGCTTCCTGTTCCAGCGAGTCCCGATATTGTGAACCGTTTCGCTCTGACCGCTTACGAGTGCGGATCCCAGACTTTTCGGTTCCGCCTGGGTAGGACCCTGATTACAATAGATTATTTACCAGAGCTGAATTTCGGGAAGCCCTCAAACTTTGCAACGATGGGGCACCTGGCCTTGATGGCATTTTCTTACAGATGCTACGGCATGTTCATCCGTCAGCCCCGGCATTTCTCCTCAATCTCTAATAGAATCTGAGTGGAGGGGGTCTCAGTCTATGATAAGATACAAATGAAAATAAACTTAAGAGATATCTGCTTTTTAAAATGCACTGAACTACAGTGTACTCTTTGAAATTTGGTGTATTGATTATTTTAAATTTGATTTATTGTCACGCTGGAGCAACTAATGCCTTTTCTGTCAGTTTGGGTTTTCGTCACCATCGCTCTACTCAGGATCATCTCCTTCGTTTAGATCATTAAATACGTAAGGCATTTGCTTCTATAACAAAATGACCTTGACCGTTTTCTTTGATTTCGAAAAAGCATTTGACCACGTGGAGGATGGGGTTTTTGAAAATATTGAGGAGGGCTGACAATTGACATCACATTTTGGTTCTTTAATTTTGTCTGGTTTCTTTGTTGCTTGTTTTAAAAATAGGATATGCTATTGCATTCCAGCTTTTATATGTGACTCGAATTCATCTTCGGCTCATTTTTTATCATAGAAGAAAAATATTTGCCTTATTAAAAGAAATTTCTTTATACGTATAACGGCTTCCCTTCTTTATTAAAAACATGAACTTTATCCATTGGTTTCAACACGATAAGTTCATTGTTTCATTCTTCAAATAGTTTTTATCACTTCCCCCGAATCATTTATGTTTTTTGAAAACAAGTAAAAGAGTCTACTAACCTCCAATACCTTTATTACTGACAAGCTTTCAATAAAGACCGTTTTTCACAAACACTTACAGGGATGATTAAATTTGAAGACTACCATTACAATTTTTTAATGAGTAAGATGTTCTAAACATACATACTTTTATTAATAATAAAGTCCAGAATATATATTTGGCAGGTAAAATAAGCATGCAGGTCGTAAAGGAATAAGTTAGGTAAGTTGAATATATCCTTCCAGAATAAACAGACTAGTAAAAAAATTTAATAAAGAAGATACAAAATTATTTTACCCAGTATCCAATCTTCTATCGAGTATTATTACCTGGAAAAGGAGTATCATCGTTTTCCAAGTTCCCTATAAGTAGTCATTGTTGCAAAACCTAATCGCATGTTCTTGGTAAAATAAAAACGCAACAGATATTCTGAATCATTTGTTATCTGAAAATTAAGACGGTTGTTAATGTCAGTGATAATAATAATTCTTTCTTTCTTTCTTTCTTTATCTTCCTCTTTGCCACAAGACTGGGGGTAAGATGCGTGTCATGCATCGGAAAAGAAAAGCAGTAGAAGAATATGACAAAAGTCGAAAGGAAAGCCCAGCCTTACCATCCCCCTCCGTACCATTAATTAGTGAAACTCGTCACAGACAAGAAAATCCACCCTAGAGCTTCATGGGACCGCGACGGACCCTCACTATGGTAAATCGTCAATGTAAGGGTTCATCCCTTGGCCCAGGTGGGCCACAACCATGCTCCCATACAAAACCCCGCCATTCACTCCTATTATGCAACTTTATTCTCGCCTCTGCCAAACTCACATTTCTCTCCTTCAATCATTCGTTCACCGACTCAATCCACTTTCTCTTCGGTCTCCCAGCCGGTCGGTTCCCAACACACTCGCCACTATACATCCGCTTAACCAACCGACTACCATTCATCCTTATGGCACTTGAAACATCTTCTCGGGAAGGGCACATAAGTCCGAACCGTGTGTGCATGGTAAAACCAAGTTTTACCTTGGATGGAGGAAAGGCACAGAGAAGGTAAGTAACAGACGAGGGTTCGTCTTTGAGGGGTCATCCTTACGTGGAGGGAACCGATAAAAGTCAGTGATTAGGCACGTGGTGAGCTGTAAATGAGTTAGGATGTCAATCGAAGCATTCGGAACAGAACTCCGGCGCATATATGGTACCCTTCGACGTGTTACGAACCATCGTCAGGTTAGAAATGACAGAGGAATCTTCCCAGATGGGATAGGGAAGCAGTTACGTTGCTCTGGGTACGAGAGGCAGCGCGAACCAAGAGGGAACCGTTCCTCATTGGCGTAGCCCTGTGGCTCAGTAGTTTGAAGAGCAGCTTCCAAAGCATCACTAGGATGAGCTGGCTCACAGAAGTCAGTGGACGGGATGATGTTGAAGTAAATAAAAATAAAACCGGTAGGAATCAAGACCCGGGAGCCCCCTGGAGGGGGTCGGAGAAAGTGATCGTTGGCGTCGGTTTATACTGGCGTTTAGGAACGGAACCCGCTGACGCAGGGGCTCCTGGAATGCCAAACGTAAAGACGGAGAGACAAGGGTATTCTGAGAGGCCCACAACAGCCTCACCTGGTCTAGACGGGGGCAGTCCCTGAAAACGGGACCGGAATCGGAGGGCGATAGGGGTGGTGGTGGAAGTACGCAACCATTTTATCAACCAAGGCGTCAAAAGCCCCTGTCTGGTCGGCAGGCCTGGGAAATGGCCAGGGAGGAGACGGGTTGGGACCCGCCAGAGGTGATTGCCGCCTTTCGGGAAAACGGTAAACTTTTTTAGGATTTTTCTTCTTCATGAAAAATACTCCGGCAAAACATCAGCACCGCAATAAATAAAGACAAATTCAATAACACAAAATGATGAATAGAAACATAAACCCCGGCAGCGTAACCGCAGCAACCGCGCCACCATAGGCCAAAGCTACATACGCTCCCCCCTTAGGAAACCCCACCCGTAGGTGAGGCCATGGGTGTGGCCTCGGGAAAGCCCCCGGAACTCCGCGTCCAGTCCATAAGATGAAAAATAAAAGCCGTGCACCACCACGGATAAGACGCGAAGCCCAAATTATACACCCAAAGTGCAGGACAGCCTCCTCATCATTGGTTAGAGGCGCAAGGTGTTGCGGGACCTGACCCCTACAATAGGACGGCGCGCGGAGAAGAGGCAGAAAAAACTCTGGTTAAACCTGTACCCTTACCCACGTAGGAAGGAGGGCCAAGATGGGCCCATGACACACAGAGAGACAACAGCCCGGTAGCCATCAGTGAAAGCAGTGGGTAATTAGGGACTCCCAGAAGAGAGATAAATCTAGGGATACGTGTAGTAGTTAGTACGTACAGAAAACGAAGGAGAAGGGACATTAATCCGAGGATGTATATTAATGATATGATAAGTATAATACTGGTGTAAATAATAATAATATAAAAATGAAGAAGAAAAAGCAAGAAAAAAAAGAAGAAATAATATAATAACTAATAAAAATTAATAATAAAAGAAAAATAATAATAAAATACAAAAGGAATAAAAATAAGAAAAAACAATATATACAAACAAAAATAGGAATTACAAAGAACATAAATTTGATTGTAATATTTGCAAAATACAAATAAGTTGTGGAAAAGGCAACGAAAAAACAAATAAATATCAGTATCAACACTTCGCAGATACCATCTGGAATAATGGTATATACTGTGAAGCCCCCCCACTCCATGAACATTGGGTACGTAATTGGGGGGATAATAATAATAATAATTATTTAAATAATATATAATTAAATATATTAATAATATATATTAATAATTTATAATATTATATAATATATAATAATAATAATAATAATTAATTAATAAATTAATTTATATCATAAATACTGAACAGCTCTCTCCGTTTATTCCC
>JABUQX010066555.1:25000-30673 GCA_015478945.1 Trachelipus rathkii | reverse complement strand
AACTTCACAAGGTGCATCAGCGGCTAATTATCCTTATAGAAGCTATATAGAGCATTTGTTAAATTATTCAGACGATGCTAAACAATCTCATCTCAAATCCTGTGGTTTTTATAGCTTCAAAGATGAAGCTGCACAATATAGATAAAGCAGCTAAAGTCATAAATAATACTTATGATTTTACGGTCGATTAAATGGCGATATCGTTCTCTCAAGAAAAGACTCATTCTTCCATCTGTAGATACTAGAATCTTTTTATCAGGTCAAATCCTAAATTTGCTCTTAACATAAAAAGTAAACCTACTGCTACTGGTTTTCAAACTGTTGGAGGCCTATCTCTATGTTAGAAAGTGAAATTATCACCACAGCGTGCATTTGAAAATTGAAAATTCAACTTTTGAATACTAAGCAAAGTACCCTATTAAGGTAGTTGAAACCAAGGATTTTATATTCACTCAAGGATTATCGATATCAATATCCCTAACATTGGAAGGAAATTTTACCACAGAAGTATATAGGGAATTGTGGACATGAACTCTCCGGGAATTTATAAAAAGTCACCCTATACAATTCACACTTCGGACTTAGGGTATTTAATTGATGTGACTGCCTCACGGACGTGGATTTATGAATGTTAACAACGGAGACCTATCTCTCTGTACTCGACCTTTTTACGACTTAATAGACAATACTGTGTATCATGTAATGATAGCGGGACAGGTTTTACATCTTGAAGAATACGCAAAGAATAGTAATTTAAACGCCTATGATCTTATGCAGAACCTTTCAGCCTTGTAACGCCTATCATTTAAACATTTTGAGTAAGGGGCACCCTAGGACTAAATCTCTCTTTTGGATCGATTCTCAATCACCCCTCACTGTAGTGGTCTATCTTGAGCATCCTCAACTCATTGAAATTGACCAGGTAAGCAACGTACTTTTTGAATTATTAAGATGAATGAAGCGGAAATAAAATCGGTGTTTAAAAATGAGCCTCGCTTTTTAGGCGTGTTTGCTATTAATGAAAAAACTCTGTAAAGTTGGAGAGGGAACCTGCCTCATATTCAATACATTGCCACGTCACATCACCGTCAACAGGACATTGGATTTCGGTTTATAAGGCAAAAAGATAGCTGTTCACATAATGGATTCTTTGCACTTCAGGCCTTGATTGACTATTCAGTTTGAGCTAATTCTTAAGATATAAATAATGTAAGGCTGTGTAAAAATACTATTCTTACCCTGTACAACCCTTATATTCCAAATTATGTGGAGTCTATTGTATTTATTTCATTATATGTTTTAAATAATGTATGTTTTAGGATAAACTTGTAAATATATTTGATGCTAAAAATTTGTATGTCAATGATTTTAGTTTTCTGAATTATGGTAATAATGCTTTAAAATTTTGAAAAAACGCGATTTACTTTCCCTTAAAACTGCGTATATCATAAAAAGGTTTTTAATAAAAATTTCGTACAATTTTATTAAAATAAAATGTTTTTATATAACACTCAACTCTGTTTTTATTCTTACATTACAAATTAAAATAAAAAAAGTATTAAAACAAAAATAAAAATAGAAATAATAAATAAAAAGTAATAAAACAAAAATATAAAGAAAACATAATGTTAATAAAATATATGAGAGTTAAAACAGTAAAGCAAAAGTTAAAGCAGTAAAGCAGAAAGTTAAAGCAGTAAAAGCAGAAAGTTAAAAGCAGTAAAACATGAGTTAAAAGCAGTAAAGCAGTAAAAAAAAGCATACTAATCCCCTAGGTACACCTCTATTGATTACTGATTTACTGCTTTTAAGTAATGTATGTATATGAGTTCAGTAAAGCAGAGAGTTATAGCAGTAAAGCAGAGAGTTAAAGCAGTAAAGCAGAGAGTTAAAGCAGTAAAGCAGTAAAGACAAAAGCAATACTCATCCCCTAGGTGTTAGGTAATAACACCTCTACTGATTTACTGTTTAAGGTATGTTAAAGTATATGTTTTAATAAAATTTTCGTACAATTGTAGTAAAATGAATGATCATAGTATATTTGAAAAGAATTCTTTGAATAGTTTTTACATTGATATAATATTTTTCGTTCGCACGCCGCTAACACCGCGTCAGCGCACGCACTCACCGCCGAGAAGGCCGTGGCACCGCACATGGCGGCACGCGGCGGCGGCGTGATCCTGTCGGTCTCGACGCGCCTGCGCGCGCACGCAGCGGCGGTTTTTCGCGGGCAGGGGCTGACCTGGCGGACTCGCGGACTCCGGAACTCTGAAACGTTTGCGGGCCTGTCTCAACTGTGTAACTCTTTAGATATATATTCAGCTCGTTTTTGTATAAGTGGTTTAGAAAAATTTACTAACTCATATAGGAGCCCTTCCTAGCCAATTGTAATGCTACACCATTCGTCTCATACCTTATTACTAGGGGTAAAGACACCCATATTAGGCTATTCTAGGCTTAGGGGAGGCAGAAAGGCTTGAAAAATAAGGCACTCAGTTGGCACTAATGTGGCACTCACTTGGCCAACTCACTTTGCACTCTTGGCACTCACTTGGCACTCACCTGCACTCATAGAATACTCATGAAACACTAATAGAACATCACTAGGTACTTCTTACGGTGATTGGGTACCATCAAAGCCATCAAGTTAGCGTGGGTCAAAATTGACACCATGGTATAATGGAGGCTAAGGACGAAATATATGGTCAACAAGGTAAGACGTCAAACAAATAGGGCTAGCGCCTAAGGAGCCCAAAAATATCACCGTGGGCCAAAAATAACCCATGGTATATGGTAAGTTAAGGCCGAATATCATGGTCAAACAAGGTAAAGACCCACCAAAAAAATAGGGCTAAGCCCCTAAGGAAGATGCAAAAAATTACCCGTGGGCCAAAATTTGACCCATGACATCAAAATTGACCCTATGGAAGACCAAAGGGGGTACCCAAAATTACCGTGGGCAAAATTGACCCATGGAAGACGGAAAAAGGGTAGCCTAAAATTACCGTGGCAAAATTGACCCATGGAAGACCAAAAGGGTTGGTCGAAATATCATGGTCAAACAAGGTTAACGACATCAAAAAGGGCTAAGCCCCTAAAGGAAGTCAAAAATTACCGTGGGCAAAAAATGGCCCAACGGTCGAAAAAATTAGGGGGCGTAAATTAGGGGGGTAATACGTACAACGGTTGCTGACGCAACCGTTTGGCGCACCCTTTCTTCGAAAGGGTGCTAAAAATTAGGGTTGCCAAAAAAAAAATTAGGGTTGCCAAAAAAAAATTAGGGTCGCCAAAAATTAGGGGTTCTCAAAATTAGGGTTCTCAAAAAATTAGGGTTCCAAAAAATTAAGGGTTCTCAAAAAATTAGGGTTCTCAAAAAATTAGGGTCTCAAAAAATCGACTTCCCCTAAAAGGACAAGGGGCAGGTAAAAATTTGGGCCAAAAATGACCCATGGAAGACCAAAGGGTTGGTCGAAAAAAGGTCAAGGCCAAAAAAGGTCAAGGTCAGGTAAAAATTCGAGCTCAGAAAAGGTCGCGGTCAGAAAAGGTCAAAAAAGGTCGCGGTCATTTTCCTCCGGAATGGCCCCGGTACTACTCCTCTGTACCATTAATTAGTGAGAACTCGCCGCAGTCAGAAATCCACCCTAAAGTTCATGGGACAGCGATGGACCTCACTATGGTAGATCGTCAATTTAAGGGTTCATCCCTTGGCCCAAGTGGGCACAACCATACCCGTCACAATCCCCCCGCCATTCACTCTGTTCTAACACGCTTTCCTTTTCTGCCTCTAACCAACCTCCATTCTCTCCTTCAACCATTCGTTAACTACTCAATCTTCTTTTCCTTGGGTCTCCCGAGCCGGTCGATTCCAACAACAATGCTCGCCACTAATACATCCGCTTAAGCAACGGAACTATCATTCTTCCTTTCCATATGACCAAACATCTGCAACATACTTTCATTTATTCTCTCATTTACCCTTTCTTCACTTAACACAATTCTCTTATACGTTCCTTCTCTTTGTACCAATTCTTTCTCACACCTAGCACACCCTAAGATTGTCCATCTGAAAACATTTTACTTTAGATCTATACTTCTTATTCAGACCATAGTCCTCACTACTATACAATAACAACAGGTAACAACATAGCCCTCATGTAAGACCGTAGCACACTCAAGATTAGTCCCTTTACATTCACCAACTATTTAATTGCACCAGCCACTTCCTGCCATTCACACTTTCTTACTACTCTGCATCGTCCGTTCCTTCTCATCCAACATATACGCTAAAATATTTAAACTCAGCACTTGTTCCAGCTGCTCACCTCTAACATAACTTCAACACTGAGGACTGTCCTCACTCACAACCATAAACCTTAACTCTTTTCCACGTTTACTTTCAGCCCCTCCTTTTAACACACCTGCCAAATCTCTCTACCAATCCTTCAACTCTCTTCAGATTCGCCACACAGAACAAAATCATCCGCATATAATAAAGGTAGGGCACACTTTCACCATCTCCATTCTCCATCATTCTAAAACCCATTTCCTGCCATCCCCACCTCGAATTCTTTTATAACCCCATCCCATATACAAATATGAATAACCAAGGGAGACATAACACAACCCTGTCTCACTCCGCTACTAATCCTAAACCAAATCCCATATATATATATATAATATTAATATATATATATATATTATATTAATATTATATATTATTTATATAATATATATAGTATATATATATATATATATATATATATATATATATATATATATATATATATATATTATATTATTTATATTATATATATATATTATATATATATATATATATATATATATATATATATATTAGTATATATGTATATATGAATGGGGACTTTTACAAGGGAAGGAAGCGCGAAAGGTTAAGAATGAACAAGGGGAACCTGATTTAGAATAATGAACAGGGATGGTGCTTTTGTTAACTGACTGATGAAATGGATGTGAGGGGAGTGTGGAAAGAACACTTCGAGAATCTGTATAATATTGCAGTATGAAGGGTGATAGTGAATGTGTGTGGGTTTGATGGTGCAAGAAGGAAAGGTATTTTGGGGAATGAGGTCATTAAGCAACGGAAGAGGATGGGTAGGAGTGAGAAAGTGAACGATTTGGTAAATCTTGCAGGTAATAGATGAAATTATTGGTGAATGATCAAAACGGAGGCGAGATGATGATTGATTGGATTTGGAAATTGTGTAATAAAGCGTTTATGCAGGGTATAGTTCCGAAGGATTGGAGGAGAACAGTAATAGTACTCTTATATAAGGGTAAGGGAGATAATGGGAACTGTAGGAATTATAGGATAATTAGTTTATTGAGTGTTGTAGGGAAGATATATGCTGGTATTTTAGTCGAAAGATTGCATCAAGTGACTGAAGGACTGATTGGGAAAACAAGGTGCGTTTAGGAGTGGTATAGGATGTGTGTGGAACAAATCTTTACATTGAAACTAATGACTGAGAAAATGAGAGAAGAAGAATAAATTGTATTTAGCTTTTATGGATTTGCAACAGACATATGATAGGATTAATAGGGAAGCTCTACGGCAGGTGTTAGTAATATATGGTGTTGGTGGAAGGCTTCTGAATGAAAACAAATATGTGTGTATGACGATAGTGAGGCGTGTGT
>JABUQX010066555.1:0-22500 GCA_015478945.1 Trachelipus rathkii | reverse complement strand
CTCTATGTTGGATAAAAAGGGAAGGGATGATGCAGAGTGTAGTAAGAAGGTTGTGGATAGTAGAAAGATGGTTAGTGCAATGAAATCTTTAGTGAATGCAAGGGGACTATGTCTTATTAAGTGCGCTAGTTTTTTTTGCATGAGGGTGTGTTTATTTATATATATATATATATATTATATATATATATATATATATTAATATATATTATATAATTATTATATATATATATATATATTATATATATATATATATTAAACAAATAAATAAATAATTCTTCAAGGAAACTTACTTTGTATTTGAAAATAAATGAAATAAGTTCTCTAGTTTTGCTACAATATATTTTTGATTCATTAACACGTTTGTCTTTCTGAAATGTATAAAATAAGGAAGTTAAATGATCTAAAATAAATTAAAGTTAATATATACAAACTTTGAAACAATGTGTTATTACCTTCAAAGTAACCAATATCATTGGCCTTTATTCCAGAAATTGAGTAAACACCGCAGAGTAAGATGCATAAAAAAAGGAACGTCTTGTGATTCCTGGTTAATATAGGTATCTTCAATATGTTTTTAGTTTCTTTTACGTCAGGCCATTACAGCTATGATTCACCGCCTGAAATTCAAGATACATGAAAAAAGGAAAATTGAATTTTCTAATAAAATAATTAGTATCATTTAACACCTTAAATTTGGGAATTGGATTTCGAAAAAAACTCACTAAAGCGAACCAAGAATAAATTCCTCGAAAGATATTAGATTACAGGCTAATCAAATCAGCTGACGCACACAGACTGGTAATAAAAAGATCAATATTATAAATGATTTTAACGAGTTCAAAATTTAAGACAAACTTTTTTCGTAATTTCTCACATAAACACTCAATTTCTGGAATCACAAAATATATATTAGGAGCATGGAAAACAACAACACAATAATTATAAAGAATTTAACCTCTATGACAGTAATCTACTTTTAAACCTTACAAATTTCTTCTTTAGACGAGCTGCTTGAGGATAGAAAATAAGCCTCTCCTGTACGATTCTGTCACTTTTGAATATTTAATTATTTGTAGAATAGAAATCTTATGAAATAAAAATTAGGAGCATTTTAAATAGTCCCTCTCAAATATTCGAACAGTATGGGTTTAAAAAAAAAAAAAAAAAAAAAACGTAGACTATCAAATTAATTATAGATTAATAGAAAATATACACACGTTGGAATTGTGGAGAAAGAAAAGAAATGAGGCAATTAAATATGAAGATTTCTGAAAAGGATGTAAGTTTAAATAAAATTAAAGGAAATATTTGAAGATAAGTATACTCTATTATTACGAAGCACATAAAAAAATTGTTTTATTTGAAAACCTGAAATGGCATAATCAACGAGAGAGAGAGAGAGAGAGTAGAGAGGATCGAGAGAGGAGAGAGAGAGAGAGAGGAGAGAGAGAAGAGAGAGAGGAGAGAGAGAGAGAGAGAGAGAGAGAGAGAGAGAGAGAGAGAGAGAGAGAGAGAGAGAGAGAGAGAGAGAGAGAAGAGAGAGAGAGAGAGAAGAGAGAGAGAGAGAGAGAGAGAGAGAGAGAGAGAGAGAGAGAGAGAGAGAGAGAGAGTTAGAGAGAGAGAGAGAGAGAGAGAGAGAGAGAGAGAGAGAGAGAGAGAGAGAGAGAGAGAGGAGAGAGAGAGGGAAGAGAGAGAGAGAGAGAGAGAGGAGAGAAGTAGCGAGAGAGAGAGAGAGAGAGAGAGAGAGGAGAGAGAGAGAGAGAAGAGAGAGAGAAGAGAGAAGAGAGTAGAGAGAGAGAGAGTAGAGAGAGAGAGAGCAGAGAGAGAGAGAGAGAGAGAGAGAGAGAGGAGAGAGAGAGAGAGAGAGAGAGAGAGAGAAGAGAGAGAAGAGAGAAGAGGAGAAGAGAGAGAAGAGAGGAGGAGAGAGAGAGAGAGGAGGAGAGAGAGAGAGAGAGAGAGAGAGAGAGGAGAGAGGAGAGAGAAGAGAGAGAGAGAGGAGAGAGAGCAAGAGAGAGGAGAAGAGAGAGAGAGAGAGAGAGAGAGAGAGGAGAAGAGAGAAGAGAGAGAGAAGCAGAGAGAATTTTAAGTGCGTTGGTGAACAATGGATGCAAATAAATGGATAAATAAGAATAGCAGGTTTGAAAAATATAAAAGGTTTTTTAATTCTATTTCAACACAATGCAATTTTCTAGCTTCCCTAAGAACAAATAAAAAGGTCCAGCTTCCTCATTCAACTTTTAAGCATGCATACAAGCATCGCGCGCACACTCGCAAATAAATGAATGTGTATCCGATATAAAAAATTAATTAGTAGAAATTCGAAAGTGGTATTATGGTATGAATTACCACAGTATTATAAAATCAAACTTACCAATTAGTGCATTAATTTTTTCTTGTTTAGATACATATTTATATAAAATAATAATAATAATAATAATAATTAATGATAATAATAATAATAATATAATAATAATAATAATAATAATAATAATAATAATAATAATAATAATAATAAGTAAAGCTAAGTAGTTTAGAGTGAAAGATAATGGAAGAGAGTGCAGGATGCCTTGCTTTTTGTAAGCAATCTGAAGAAACTTTGAGAGGCGAGGGGATCGGTAGAGGGGTTTGACATGGTGCGTAAGATGAGTTTGAAAGTAAATGTAGATTTGAGCAAGGTGATGGTGGTATGTGAGGATGGCAAACAGCTGGAACAAGTATCTGAGTATAATTATTTAAGCTATACTATATGATGGATGAAGTGGGAATAGATGAAGCAGCGTAGTAGGAAAGTTATGAGTGGTAGAAAAGTGGCTGGTGCAATTAGATCTTGGTGAATGCAAGGAGACTAAGTCTTGAATGCACTAGGGTTCTATATGAAGGTTATGCTACTACCAGTGTTAATGTATAGTAGCAAAACTATGGCTTGGAATAAGAGGTATATATCTAATATGCTGTCTGTTCAGTTGGATAATCTTAAAAGTATATTAGGTGTGCGAGGAATTAAAATGAGGAATAAGCAGTTTGGGGGGGGTGAAGAAAGGCGTGAATGGGAGAAATAAATTGATAGCGTATTAAGATGGGTGTGGTCAATCATGGAAAGGTTGGATGAACTAGCAGGTTGGTTTAAGCGATATATAGGGTGAGTGTGTTGGGGAATCGACCTGCTGGGAGATTTAAGAAAAGATGGATTGAATCAGTAAAAGTGTGTCTGAAGGAAAGAAATGTGAGTTTAGCAGTAAGAGGTAGAATGGTGCATAATAGGAGTAAATGGCTTGGTTTTGTAAGGGAGCATGGTTGTGGGCCTGGCACAGGCGATGAACCCCACACTGACGAGATACTACAGTGGGTATCTGTCTCATTATTGGTGAAATTCAAAGCGTGAATTGTCTTGGCTGCGATGGCTCTTCCACTTAAGGGTATGAGGGAAGGGTATGGGGGGGGAACAAATCCTTTCGCCTTAGGGCCAGTTCTACCAAATTCTTTTTCTGGTTTTCATAGTCCGCGCACCCCACTCCCAATCTGGCGGGATCCGAAATAAATAAAGAAAGAAATTAATAATTTTTTTTTTTTGAGTTACTGAAGGGACCAACATATACAAGACAGCACACAGATCATGAGGATATACTGGTAGCAAAACCAACTGGGGAAAGTCCCCTAATGCAAAACGACATAAACAATCGCGCTAAAGAAGAAATTAAGTCTTATAAAGATGTTTTAAATCAACACCAGGAAAGGCAAAAAACGCTGCCACTTTTGATTGGAGTATGAGAGATTCAGAGAGGATCGTGCAAAGGCTGTTGGCAATATTTTCAGCAATAGTTTTTTTGCAGAACAAGGAAGAAACCGTGGCGTCGCAAGGGCAAGAAAGAGGCATATATAAAGCCAAAACAAATGAAAAAAGTGAACGGGGCAACTCGAGCAGCAAAATGGGCAAGATGGTTCACCATCCTGCGACATGAGACACATGTGAATTGGTATGTCTATTCGCACTAGAGCCAGGACCACCTTCAAAAGGCGACTTCTCCTGCAAGAAGAGGACCAGTGGCCAATGAGGGGTTTAGACTGTAACGTAGCTTGGCGGCACGATTATCTTCCGACCAGCAAGCCTGCCAGCAAGAGGCATACCGCGACGAATGGAGATAGTAAAAATCAGAATCAGGAAGGCGGTCCCAGTTGCAAAGTCAGGAGGAAAGGTATTGTACATTTGGCAGTATGTTGTTTGCTGCATGTTTAGCTTCCCGTCGGCCCGCTCGTTCCCCGAACACTCACATGAGAGGGACCCAACAGAATGTAGACAGTTTTGTCCCCTGCACGACGTTCAACGAGCAAGAGGGTCCTCTGGATGCGTAGAGCACAAAGGGTTTCTCGAAGACCGGTCAAGCAACGCTTCAAGAGCACTTCTGGAATCGGAGAATGTGTGTAATTTACCCACTCGATGGGAAAGGCTCAACCTATGAGCTGTGACCATAGTCCACAGCACCTTTCCGGCAAGAAATACCGACGGCAGAAGGTGGCAGAGTGTGGAGACGGGTGAGCGTCGGGAAAATACAGCCAAAGCTCTCCCCACTCCCACGTCCGTCTTGGAGGCCGTCATGTAGTAACATCGACCAAGTCGGTGAACCTCCGCAATGGAGACATAGAAAAGAATCCTCAACGCTCGCCGGGTGAACATCAGGCTTTTGGTTCAATAGAATGTATCCCAAAGCAGACAAGGGATGGTGAGAGACCATGTTCCAGAGGAAAGTATTTGGAAAAATACTGCAATGACCCTCGGAGGCGGTAGGTTGAAGGAAACGGCAAGATGGAATGTATATATCCCCAGCAGAAGACGGGCCAGTAAAAGGATTGTGGTGGGATCGCGTTCAAATGGGCAGAGGCAAGCCAGAGGATAAAGGAACTTGAAATGCGGATTACAAGGAGCATAATGGGCTGTGTTCTCCTCCGCAGAGCAAGGGCTCAATGCAGCGCGCGTTTCCACCTCCAAGGCCTAACTTTCGGTGAAGAGTCTTAAAAATTAGCTCAGAAGTCGCACTTCCGGCGAGTAGGCTCGTTTCTGAATTGGGTCAAGAAGACGGATGTAGCGACTGGAAGTTTCCCTAAATGACAACACATAGTCCAGTTTTGGGCCGTACCAGCATGAAGGTAAAGACTGAAGATGCTCTCTCTGTCCGCACCAACCCAAGTCTTAGAGGTAGGTCCGCGCAAAAGATCCAACAGAACCGACGGCAGTAGTTCTGAGATTAGTAATTGAGGGAAATTACGTAGGCCTCTCATTCGAGTCAGCAGATTCCCAGAATCTCACGTAGGCACCAGCAGAATTAGGAGAACCATAGAGGGTCAAAGAAGGAAGCGAACGTACCCGACCACCACGTCGTGGATTTTTCCTAAACAGCATGGCCTTTGTTTTCGATGTAAAGAAAGTGAAGCCACGCTTAATACACCATGCGGAAACCCTGTCAATGGCCAGCTGAAGCTGACACTCCATACAAGGAAGCCTAGCCCCAGTAACATAAAGTGCAAGATCGTCGACATAGACGGAGCAGCGGACCGATGGTGGAATGGTATTCACTACTCCATTGAACCCTATTGCAAAAAGCAACAACACTAAACACATTGCCTGGCGGCACCCCTCATTCACGCGACAAAACGTCCGCGAACAGTGGTGGGGCCGCAACGACCTGAACGACCGTGCCGACATCCGTGCTGAGGAAGGGGGCAGTTGCCCCCTGAGACCCAAACGAGTGAAGGGTTGTGCAAAACTTTCCATTCATGTGCTATCATATGCTCTTTTCAAATCGAAGAAAAATGGTCAAGTCATTTTATTGGAGCAAACGATATGCTGCCGTATGTCGTGATCCAAAGGGCGAGAGGATCTTGAAGTGGGAGGCGAGTGATAACGAAAACAAACTATAGTCAAAAAACGCATGGAAGCCGCTTAAGCGTGTGAACAAGTCGGAAGGTTTACCATTTTCTCATCCAGCTTGCATGTGTCACAGGTTCAATGAAATCGTCTCAATGATTATTTTGGTAGAGTTGGGTCCATGCCAGGTTTCGGGAATGGGAACAACCTACGCCGTAAACGAGACAGGAGGAAGCACAACCTCACCCAATCTATTAATAGACTGAGAAGGAATGCCGAGGCTGACGAATGAACATGCCGTAGCATCGGAAAGGAAATGCCATCAGGGCCAGGAGCTCCATCGTTGCAAAGTTTTAGGGCCTCCTGAAATAAATACCTGGTAAATAATTTATTGTAATCAGGGCCCTCCTCAGGCGGAACTGAAAAGTCTGGGGTCCGCACTCGTAAGCGGGCAGAGCGAAACGGTTCACGATATCGGGACTCGCTGGAGCAGGAAGCAAAGTGAAAGCCCAGCTCATCAGCAACCATTCCCGGAGCAGAGATGACATCAGAGGGCTGTAGGACATATTTAAGGAGTATAGAGGGTCTGAATGGTGTTTTCTGGAAATCTTACGCACAACCTTAAACACTGATGAAACAGGTGTAGATGATGTAACAGTGGAGGCGTAGTTCCGGAAAAATTGCTTCCTAGTCCGTCTGTTGAGACACCTCGACCGAGCAGCTGCAGCCTTAAAAAGAATCAAGTTGGAAGGAGTGGGGGTTGCGATGGACAAGTGGTCCGGCGGACCAAGGTAGGAGAGTTGGGAGGACAGTTGTCACGAACAATAGGAAACACCAAATCAGGTGACCCGGAACGTGGGACGGTAGGCCGCGTGGAAGGCGAAAACTGAGGAAGATCTGGACACAACGCAAGGGAGCGAGGTGCAATGGTAGAGTCGACTGTAGAGGTATTAGTTGTCGCCGCAGCATAAGAAAGAGAAAGATGAGCCAACTTCTCCCGTGCACGGCGAGTAGCCTCACAACGATAAAATTTATGAATTGCTCACTGCTCAAGGATTTCCTTCTCCAAGGCGAAGAAGGGGCAATGGGCAGAGGAGGCCGGATGGGTACCTTTGCAGTTAGGGCAACAAGGAGAATGGGTTTTCACAGTTGGGGTGGAGAGAACTTCCGCATGTCGGGCAGATGGTCTGAAGAGACCGACAATATTTCTAAGTGTGACCAAATTTATGGCACTTGAAACACCTCCTCGAGTGGGGCACATAGGTCCGAACCGAGTGCATAGTAAAACCAAGTTTTACCTTGGTCGGAGGGAAAGGCACAGAGAAGGTAAGTAGGAGACGAGGGTTCATCGTTGAGGGGTTCTCCTTACGAGGAGAGAACCGATAAATGTCGGTGATAGGCACGTTGCGTCTCTGCAAATGAGCGAGAATGGTCACTCTGGAGCATATATGGCTTCCTTTGACGGTTACGAACATCATCCGGTTTACAAAGAACAGGAATCTTCCCCAGATATGATAGGGAAGCAAGAACGTGGCTTTGGGTTTTAGAGGCAGCACGGACCAGGATGGGACCGTTCCTCATGGGCGTTGCCTGAGGCTCAGTTGTTTGGAGAGCAGCTTCCAAAGCATCACTAAGGATGAGTTGGCTTATAGCAGTCAGTGGACGTGATGAAGTCGAATGCAAATAAAAATAAAGCTGGTATGAAGTTAGACTCGGGACCCCAGGAGGGGGAGGGGTCTGAGAACACTCGTTATAGCTGGTGTATTCTGACGACGAGGATAGAGACCATGTTGGGGTGTGATAACTGACGTGAGTATGTCGTGCTGAGAGGCCAGAACAGCCTCTGCTGGTCTAGATGGGGTAGTCCTAGAAACGGGATTGTTATGTAGTACTATTGGTGGTGGTGGAGGAGTACCAACCATTTCATCAATAAGGGCATCAAAGCCCTTATTGGTCGCTGGTCGAAAATTGACCAGGAAGGGGTCGGGTTGAGGACCCGACAGATGTTGAATTCCGCCTTTCTTGAAATCGTTATTCTTTTTTTTATTTTTTCCCATCATAAATATTTCTTTTATACATCTGCTGATAAATAAATAAACACAAATACAGTAACTCAAATGATGAATAAAAGCATAATGCATCCCGGGAGCGTAACCGCGGAAACTGCGCCCACCATACGCCCAGAGCATAATACCTCCCTGTTAAAAACCCCACCCCGTAGGGTAAGCCCCCCGGAGCCCTGCGTCCAGTCCCTAAGATGAAAAAAATAATAGCCGTGCCCACGAGGATAAGATGCGAAGCCCAATATTATACACCCAAGTGCGGGACAGCCTCCTCAGTGGTTAGCCAAGGTTGAGGTCCCCAGCAATGGGGGGGCCTCGAGAAAGGCGAGAATAACCAGTTTTTGACATGTACCCTTCACCAACGGGGAAAGGAGGGGAAGATGGGCATGAGATAGGCACAGAGACAACAGCCCAATAGCCACCAGGATTCAGGTGAAAATTGGAAGATACCTATAAGGGGACAAGAGTACGTAGGGTAGTACGTACAGAAAATGGAGGAGAAGGGAGGGGTAACAAGAACTTGAGGGACGGGTAATAAGAAGTTGAGACATAAAATATATGAAGAATAAGAATAATAATAAACATAATAACTACAAGAAAAATAATAAAGAGAAAACCAAGAACAAAAATAATAAGAAAAATAATGACAAAAATAAGAAATTAAAAATAATAGTAATAAGGGAGAGGAGTAAACAAGAACAAAATATTCCAAAAAAATGAGTGGCTCTTCGCAGACACAGTGTCTATGCTCCTTCTCAACGACAACGAGGCCACCTTCCTGAGGAGGATAATAATAATTAATAATAATAATAAATAATAATTAATAATAATAATAATAATAAAAAAATAATAATAATAATAATAATAATAATAATAATAACAATAATAATAATAATAATAATAATAATAATAATAATAATAATAATAATAATAATAATGAATCAATAAATAATAATAGATAATAATTAATAAATCAAACTGGCGTACTTAAGAAGTCACCACATGCAAAGAGTAATTTGAGAATATTTACTGATATACATTAGATGAATTCTTAAAATAAACTAAGCACAAATAATAAAGACAAATAATATTCATTCTCCTCCTAAGAGATTATCTTCTGCATTACACCAACATAGTTCACCCATGGAAATTGCAATTTAACCTCTCATATCCAATAAAATAAATAAACAAATCAAACATTTCCCAAAACCTAATACAATTTCTGAAACAATTATTATCTTTTAACTTCATAAATTATGTAAATATACCATTTTACATGACGAATACTTCACATCTTACCGGAAACGATCAATTCACTCTCATACACAAAGAAAGTACATTTTAATATAAGACAAAAATTATTCTAAAACATTAAATAACATATACCAATATGAAAAATACAATACCGCAGAATACTTAAAACTATTCATATGAAGCCTATATAAAAAAGTACACTACACTGCATACTAAGGAACTTAATATTAACTTATTTAATAATATATATATATATATATTATAATATATATATTATATATAGATAATAATATATATATATAATATATAAAACTAATATATATAAGATATATATATATATATATATATATATATTTTTTTTTTTTTTTTTTTTTTTTTTTTTTTAGCTTTATACCTTCTATTATATATAATATATAATATATATATATATATATATATTATATATATATATAATTATATATATATTATTATATTATATATTAATTCCTATATCACAGCTTTAAAACGATATATTAATGGACAATTACAATTAGGTGACTTTAGAGACTTAAAACTTTAAGTGAAATAAAAAATAAAAGCATAACAATTTAAAGAAGAAAAAAAGGTAAATAGCATATAAGAGTTTAAATGTAGTTAAATACATATACTTTGAGAGTACAGTTAAATGTTAATTATAATTATCCTTTTATTTTTATTACGTTTAAGGTAACTATTCTAATAAATGAATTTAAGTAATATTTTGTCTACATTCCAATATTGTCGATAAATAGAGAACCGCAACCGAGTAAGATCTTTCTCTATCAATTTTAAAGCCTTTTACTTAGCTGAAGTCGCGATTCGAGAGCACGATCGGAGCAACCAAAGTCCACACATAAAGACCCAAGCAAAGCCAACTCGAAATTATCTGACAAAAATATAATAATAATAATAATAATAATAATAATAATAATAATAATAATAATAATAATAATAATAATAATAATAATAATAATAATAATAATAATAATAATAATAATAATAATAATAATTTTATAATAAGAATCCCTTTCGTCCTCCCACTGGTAAAATATATGTTGCCTTGCCATTTTCGACATAATAAAAATTTTGTCTAATAGAAACATGCACCAAGACTGTACTTTCCAATACCCACCTATAATTCATAGGTGGTCGCCATAGTTCTTCTCAGTAATCCATCTTACATAATTCAGTACAAGTTTCATTATGAATGTAAAACCCAGATATGAGAAAGTACTTAAATACTACTTATACTTCAGATATATCATATTTTCTATTCCTTTCCATTCGATAATCATTTTCTGCCCATTATAATGGGCATATTTTCTTTTTCCTCTTCTTACACGAATTTAAACCATATGTTGAAAAAGTGTAGGGATATTTGAAATGGTGAAACATTAATTTACCGTGTTCAATTCAACCAGATTCTCAATTTCAATATAATATGCTCGACCTCCTGAAGCAAAGACGTAGAATATCTTTGATGAGTCCACACTCCTAAAATCTGTTCTGTTCAAAGACACAAAAATAAAATCAGGGAAGGAAAGGTGCAGACAACTTTCAATATAACTCAATTCTCTTCCTTACTTTTCATCTCAAGTTATTGAAAAAGTCTTCAAAGTAAACAAAGATCTATACAAAGCTTTCAAAGTTATAACAAAAACTTGATATATAGACGATGATGAAATTCAACAACTTAGAAGTATCATGAAAAGCTTCTGCAACGCGTTAACAGTTTTACTTTAACATACTTTTTATTTTTCATTATATTTATTTAAAATGTAAATACACTACTGAAATTATTTCTTATACATGAACAGAGATTAAATATACGGAAATTACTATTCTTTTACCAAAACTATATTATATATATATATATATATATATATAAAAAATACGTATATGACTAGATACAATATTAAAAGTTATATATATATATATATATATATAATATCTTTCTTCTTTATATATCTTCTATTTTTTCTATAATGAGAGTTAAGGTGCGTGACGAGCATCGGAAAAGAAAAAGCAGTAGAAGAACATGACAAAAGCGAAAAGAAAAGCCCAGCCTTACCACCCCCTCAGTACCATTAATTAGTGAGAACTCGTCGCAGTCAGAAAATCCACCCTAAAGCTTCATGGGACAGCGACGGACCCTCACCATGGTAAATCGTCAATGTAAGGGTTCATCTCTTGGCCCAGGTGGGCCACAACCATACCCCCTCACAATCCCCCGCCATTCACTCCTGTTATAACCTTTCTTCCGCCTCTACCAAAACTCACTTCTCTCTTCAAACATCGTTTACGACCAATCCACTTTTTCATCGTTTTCCCAGTCAGTCGATTTTCAAAATATTTACCAACCTTTCAGGTCAATGAAAAATTCCAATTTTAACACTTAAAAAATTTACCCTTTTATATATTGCCAGCAAAAGCTTTTGCCTAGTTGAGTTCACCTTACAATTCAAAGCATACGTTATTGCTTAATATTATCACTATCAAATATTTCAATTTTGTGAATCTTCTGCTGTGGCTCTAGACTATTATGAGTTATTGGTGGAGTCTTTAGTGTGCCAAACTCCTCCTTTTCAAATCTATTCTTGTTTCTGTAATATAATCTCATTTCTAATTTCCTTTTCGGTTACAACAGCTGGTGTAGACTGCAACTTGATCCTTTCTTTTAATTGTGGTGTTCCTTAGTGTTCCACTACTTTCTACTCTCTCCCTCTCTCCTACATTCTTTATTAACGACCTATCTGTTGTCACTTCACCTATTCACTCTTAACTCGTAACTCATTTTATTTTGGAAAACAACCTACCTAACAGGAATTATCTGACTCAAGGAGAGTGAACTTAAAGCAACTGTCCTGACATTTATTTGAAATGTTATTGGGGAAGAGAAAACAAGTTTTCGATGCCACAAAAATTCAATTACCACATCTATCTACTTAACATAGTCTTTCACATAATACCTTCAAATGTAAACCTACCTCTGTCCTTAACACTTTTGGGTCACTTTTTCTCATGTTGTTTTTTAGAAGGACCACACAATGTCTCTAACATTTAACAAGTTTCTAAGAGGGTTTAAAACTTCGTCTGAATTTTTATGCAACCTCATTGCTGACTTTGTATAGAGGCAATGCCTATATTTCTGTGATGTTACCTTTTAGGGGTGGTTCCACACACACATCTTCTTCAAAGTGTGGAATCTAGGTTTTTCATCTCATCAACAACAAAACAACTATTGCCTCATTCTCCTTATACCATTAGTATTACAATGAGCACTGATCTTTAATGCAATCTCATCCTTTTTAGAAAAGATGTGTGACGAAAACCAGTACATTCTTATCACTTCTTTATTTCAGCTCTCTGACCTGACCTGACCTCAAACTTAATCACTATGCTTGTTACTTCATGTTTATGCTCCACGATAAAATTCGGTAATACACATTCTCTTATTTTCTTCACTTCTTTCACTTACGCACTATATCAAATGTCTACAAGACGTCTACGATTAAATTTCATAACAGTCTGAACATAAAATAAAACTCTTATGGGTTTCTGGCAGGGTTGGCAAAAACCCGGGTTTTTCGTAAAAAACCCAACCCAGCTGGGTTTTTGGGTTTGTTTGTATATTTTTGTCAGAAAACTTTTTTGATGGAGACAAATCAATCCTGCTAATGTCAACGTAAGTGTAAGATACAAGTTTCAAATTTAAAAACTAGTTTCTTTATATGAGAGAAACTGCAAAGTTTAACTACAGCTTAAAAATGTATTCTATTATTTTTATAATTAAATAACTAATGCCAGTTCTACTTAATTATAGTTAATATATATATAATATATATATATATATAGTAATATATTATAGATATATATATATATATATATATATATATACTAATAACAAAAGTACATTTTATACAGTATATTGTATAATATTATACTATATAATATATATATATATATATATATATATATATAAGTATATATAAATATATATAATATCATATAATACATAATAATATATAATATTATATACATATTATAAGAATAAATATATATAATATATTAATATAAATCCGTTTTTCAAAAAAAATCTTCCATGCTTCCTATTTAGAACCAAATTTATTTTTTACTTCAGATATCCTTATGTATTATTTAATATTTTAATTAAAACAATCTGGTAAAACAGTATTACAGGATATTAAAAAGCCAAAAGTATCATTCCGCGAGGAAATAAAGCTATGAAGGAAGGAGGGACGTTATTAAAGTGACCAACCAACAGAGTCGTAAATTTTACTTGAACAATAGAATATAACAAAAAAAAATAGAAAGGGTTAAAAGTCATTTAGAGAAATGTAGAATTCAGGATAAATAGAAAAGATTCTTTTCAACGTTTGGATTTTGGAAAGGAACAAAATTAGAAAAAGATTGGAAGAGAAAAGCTTGGAAAGCTTGTAAGAAATTTACAGCACTCGAGATCAAAAGAATAATACTGATTCAGATGTATTGATACATGATTCCATTACATTTGTATCTGAAAAACATACATTCAAGTATTTATTTAAATATTAAAATTTAAGATAAATTATAAATGGCCAAAAAAAAATTTTATTATCTTATAAAACAATCATAGAAATAGACTAAGCATAATGTGTTTGAATTTTGTTTTTTGTTGTTTCTTTTTGTTTTTGTTTTTGATTTGATTATGTTTGGGTGGCAAATCGTGCACCAGATATCGGCACATGCAGTTGGATAGTGGGCTATCGGCTCTGAGCTTTATTTTATAGATAAAAATATATATTTTTTTTATCTTCATTATACTGCAGGAAACCCATGGTTACTTATGTCTGCCATTCATTTGAGTTAAATTCAAAATAGAAGTTAGAAGAACAAAAACCAAGAAGTGGGTTTTTGGTGTCTCAAACTAGGAACCGACCGGGCCCCGGCCCCGGCCAAAAATCAGGAAAGACCGGGGTTTTCTACCGGGGTTAAATTTGTAAATTTACATAAATAATAGAGTGTTAAATCAAACCAAATAAAAAATATATTTTAATCCATTACTCCTTTGTTATAAATTGATGCAGAAATGCATAAACATACCTAAATATAGTCATTTTTTTTTTGGTATTACTTATGATGATTTCAAATTAAAAATTGAGGCCAAATTATAACTTTTCTATTTTTTACATAAAATATTCAATTTGATATACCAAACGAATCGGAAAAGGAAATAAATAAATTGTTAAATATTAATGTATTTATTATTTAAAGTAAATATCTTCCAAAAAATTAAATATTTTCTACGTTTTAGAGCAAAATATTATTGAATTGAAATATACGGTATATATATATATATATATATATATATTATATAATAGATAATATTATTATATTATATATATGTATCATATATTAATATATATATTATTATATATATAATATATATATATATATATATATATATATATATATATAATATATATATATAATATATTATATATATATATATATATATATATATATATATATATATATAATAAATATATAATAATATATAATTATATATATATTAAATTAATATATATATAATATATATAATATATATATATTATATTATTATATATATATATAATATATAATATATAATATATTATATATATATTATAATATATAATAAATAATATAATATATATAATATAATATATATATATAAGTATATATATATAGATATATATATATATATATATATACATAATATAAAATAATATTAACTATTATATATATATAGATAGTATAATATTATATATATAATATAATATTTAGAGAGGAAGGCCCTGGATTTCTCTTCGTGAGTATTATTTACGTTTAAAAGCTCAAACAAAATGTACACAAAATAAAAAACATGTTAATAAGGCCTGCAAAATGAAAAAAATGTGTGTGAAAAAGTTACTTCTACATTACTTCCCCATCCACCCTATTTCTCTTCAGCTAAGGGACTGGATTTCATTCTTGATCTTCATCAGTTCAAGTGTTTCAGTTGGTCTGATATTTTCTTCATGATGTTGTTGAAATATTTTGATGTTTTCAATATTCATTGTATAAAATCTATCGAAGTTCACCGGGAGCTGATTTGTAGTTTACTATTAATAAATGCAAAGGATTCCATATTTTCGAAGTTTCGTGAATTGATATTTCGATCTTGTATATTGTGATATTGATAGAGTGCCTGTGTACGCCTATGACTGTGAAAGCTGAATTTGCTGTCCTTTGCAGGTCATCTGTATGTGATTTTTCTTCTTGCAATCTATGTTTCACCACATATGATTTATTGCAAGATTGCAGTGATGTGATAGTATACAGCTTGAGGAGATTGTCTTTTCGTTTTGGGGTTTGAGAATGTTTTTTAGGTGATGTTATTTGATTATTTTGGTAATAATTGTTTTAACGAATAGGTAATTGAGGAATGGTAAAAAGGAGGGTTGCTATTTTTCGGGGAAAGGTGCTATAGACCTCTTTTTTGCATTGTTTAAATTCTTTTGTGATGAAAAACTCAGATAGTAAGTGATTTGAAAGTATGGTGGATGTATTTAGTTTCTTGTGCTAGAAAAGAGGGGAGAGCATATACGAAAGCACCACGGAAAAATAGAGATGACAGAACAGCCAATTTTTTTGTTTGGGAATGATTAGATAGCCAATGTATATAGTTTGGTGCGAATGTGTTTTCTATATATAGTAAATTGCAGTATTGTTATTCCATGTGATTAAGTATCGAGGAAGGGGATAGAGTTGTTGGAAGGCATTTCTATCGTATACTGAACTGAAGATGAATAGAGTTAATATAGTTTAGACATCATTAGGGTGGTGTGTGAGAGTGTGCGAGACAAAATGTCATCTACCCATATCTAATCCAAAACTATTGTTAAAAAGGTTTGTTAAAAAATTATAAAATTCCTATCTAATCATTCCCCAACACAAAATTAGCTGTTCTGTCATTCTATTTCTCCGTGCCTTTCGGATATGCTCTCCCCCTCTTTTAGCACAGGAAACTAAATACATCCACAACTTTCAAATCACTTTACTTTCCTGAGTTTTTCATCACAAAAGCATTAACAAAGCAAAAAAGAGGCTATAGCACCTTTCTCCCGAAAAATAGCAACATCTCCTTTTTTACCAATTCCTCAATTACCATTATACTCGTTAAAACAAATATACCAAAAAATATAACATTCATCCATCAAAAACATCACCTTAAAAAAAACATTCTCAAACCCCAAAACAAAAGAAATTCTCCCTCAAAGCTGTATATCACATCCCCTGCAATACTTGCAAATAAAACATATATAGGTGAAACCATAGATTTGCAAAGAAGAAAAAATCAAACATACAGATACCTGCACAAAGACAGCAATAAAGTCACTTTAACAAGTCATAGGCGTAACACAAGCCACTCTATCAATATCAACAATATAAAGTTGATCAGAAATTCAATCACACGAATCATCGCAAAATCCTGGAATCCTTTTGCATTATAAGTAGTAACAACTACAATAAGCATTCCGCCGTTGAAGTTAAGATAGATTTTATAAAAAATGAATATCTGAAAACATCAAATATTTCAACAACACCATGAAAAAAATAGCAGACCAACTGAAACACACTTGAAATCTGATGAAGATCAAGAAAGAAATCCAGTCCTTTAGCCTGTTTAAAGAAAGGGGGGTCTACCTACGTCAATAAAACATAGTTTCCCTTTTTAAAAATTTATTTCATTAAAAAAAAAGTGTCTTTAACAATGTTTTTAATTTGTGTAACATTTAGGTAATAAAATAAGTCACCTCAGCAACATAATTACTAAAAAAGAAACTTAACCTAAAGTAAAATATATCACACGACAAAGATTCTTAAAATAAATATAATATATATATATATATATTATATATATATATATATATATTATATATAATATATAATATATATATATAAATATATTATATTATATATTATAATATATATATATATATATAAAATATAATAATATATATATTATATATATTTAGTATTATGTATAATTGATACAACTTATTTTTTTAGAAAATCAATTATTGTCCATAAAATTTCTAACATAAGCCATTCTAATGAATTACAAATTAAATTGATTCCTTTTATAATTTTAAAATTAATTAACTAATGAATATATATTAATTTTCAATTTCCTTAAGTTTTAAACTTTCACGTGTTTGGAAACTTACATGCCGTTCTAATTTTAGCTACCCCGGCCCCGGCCCCGGCCCCGGCAAAATTCCAGCCCCGTCGTCCCTAGGGCCAACCCTGGTTCTGTCCTTTCCTCCAAGAATGGAATAATTTCTATTAAACGAGAGAGAGGAGAGAAGAGAGAAGAGAGGAGAGGAAAAGCAAGAGAGAGAAGAGAGAGAGAAAGAGAGAGAGAGAGAGAGAGAGAGAGGAGAGAGAAGAGAGAGAGAGAGAGAGAGAGTAGATGAGAAAGAAGAAAGAGAGAGAGAGAGACGAGAGAGAGAGACGAGAGAGAGAGAAGAAGAGAAAGAGAGAAAGAAGAAAGAGAGAAAGGAGAAAAAGAGAAAGAGAGAAAAGAGAAAAGAGAGTAGATGGCGAGAGAGAGGAAGAGATGAGGAGAGAGAAGAGAGAGAGAGAGAGAGAGAGAGAGTGGAGAGGGAATTTTAAGAGATTTAGTAGAGAGAGGACAAGATGTAAGGACTAAGGTTGAAACAGATCATAGGGAGAAAGAAATATAAGAGAAAGAGGAGAGCAGAGAGAGAGAAGAGAAAGAGGAAGAAGAGAGGAGAGAGAGAGAGAGCAGAGAAGAGAAGAGAGAGCATATATGAAACGAGAGAGAGAGAAGAGAGAGAAGAGAGAAAAAAGAGGAGAGAGAGACCGAGAGAGAGAGGAGAAGAGAGAGGAGAGAGAGAGAGAGAAGAGAGAGAGAGAGAGAGAGAGAGAGAGAAGAGAGAGAAGGAGAGAGAGAGAGATAAGAAGAGAAGAGAGAGAGAGAGAGAAGAGAGATGGAGAGAGAAGAGAGAGAAGGAGAGAGAGAGAGAGAGAGAGAGAGAGAAGAAGAGAAAGAGAGAAGAGAGAGAGAGAGAGAGAGAGAGAGAGAGAGAGAGAGAGAGAGAGAGAGAGAGAGAGAGAGAGAGAGAGAGAGAGAGAGAGAGAGAGAGAGAGAGAGAGAGAGAGAGAGAGCGACACTTTAAATTAGTTATCATATTCCCAAAGGATGACGTTTGGAACCTAATTTGATAATGATGTCAGATATGTGTAAGTATGTAAATGTGCACGTGCGTATATTCTTAGTACATATACTTGGAACATCTTTAATTAACTAACAACCTACAATTCATCAAAACAGCAGATGCTATTGAGTGTTCCGTATCCTCTTAATGTTTTCTTAATAATTACACTTTTGTTCATTTGTCTACAAATTACAAGATGAAACTGCTCTGGTAAAGAAATTAAATTTAAAGAACTGTTAACAGTGAATTTTCTTTATTATGGGTATTATAACGCACAACATGTAAATGCTAAATTTAAATTTTATTAGTATTTATAATTATTTTTGTTGAAAAAGTTTTAATGGAAAATATAATTTGATATTCATTGAAATGTAAGTAAAATTTAACTACTACAATTCAACTTTACGAAATTTTCAAAGAGTCAATCATGTATAAATGAATTTAATTTATTTTCATTAGTGTGTATGTAAAATATAAGTTTACTTAAAGGATTAAACATTTTACACATTTACCGAGACACCTTTAGAACATATTTCTTGGTACAAAAAAACAACAAACTTTACACTCCCATATGTAACAAAAATATTGTAAATCTAAGCCCATCACTTTTAAGTACATACAAAATGCAACAGTTTTACCTCTACACGACGCAATAGTATGGCATTATTCAGAGAACAATGAACATTACTGACCAAACATGCAGGCAAGTATGTATCATAATCATGTCGTTACAATTAATGCTGTAGAGGGCATGCGTGTCCGTCCCTCTAGCTAAAATTTAGCTAAGATCATGCATGCACATATCAATGTAGCACAAGGCAAAAAACATGATATGAAAAGATAAGTCCACAGATGCCTAGCCATTTCTCGTACATACCCAAACTTGCATCTCCGTTTTTCCAAAGGAGTTCAGTATGCCTGACGTCGTTCAGAGTAAAACTGTTAATGGTCTATTCATTGTATGTACTTTTAAAAAGCTGATGTACGTAGATTGACAATTAAAATATTATGTAACCTAACGAAACATTGTATTCGAAAGGTTATATTATCTCGGTTAAATTAGTTAGTTAAAAATGTGAATTACCTTTATAAGATATAAACCTTATGATATATTTAATACTAAGATCACTAACAATGAAAATTAAATTAAATTTCTTATATAATATTAGTATAATATCAATGAATTGAACTCTTTTGAAAATTCGAAAGTTGAATTGTAGTTAATAAAAGTTACCTACATTTCATATAGAGAGACACTTCTAAATAAAATATAGAGTGTATATTTTCCCTATTAATTTTAGACTTAGCTATACTCAATCTAAATGAAAATTATAATTGATATATACTATAAAATTAATAAATATACATATTTACTGATATGTTGTTATGCAGTATTGTATTACTACATTATTATCGTATAATAAAGCAAAATTACTACTGGGTTAGACAAGCGATAGCTGTCAGAATATTAGTATATTTCTATATCACCAACCGAGTCTGTCTCGTATTCTATCGTGTGGACTAGAAATATTGATATTGACCATAATTAATGACTAATAGTGAGCGTGTATGATAAAAATTAAAAGTATTATAAAGAAATGTGGTAATACGAACAACTCATTACTTAGTGTGATCACAACAGCTATGCTGCTGTCTGCAGCAATTACCTTTTCCTTTGTTAATAGTAAGTGCGTTACTAAGAATATACACCACTCAGGAATTGCTCATTTGATTACATATTTTTCTTTTTATGCACAGAGCAGAATGGCTGATCATACAGAGTTATTGAACATAATATATAGCATGCACAGACACTGATCCGAAATATATAATCATACCATCAAAAGAAAGGTGCGTATCTGCGTCTTGTGACGGGATCTATCTGTGCTGTATTACGCTGTAATTTCGGGCTTCTTCATCTGCACGTCGCGTCTCTCTCTTCTATCCTTTCTAGGTTATTCGAATTCCAGAAGAAGTAATTGTTTCTTTTATTTATTTACTACTTTCTGATGGATCAGACTCGCAACGCTTTTGTACATAGTTGATTCAGTCTATTGCTAAAAGAGGCCGTAATGTTTCATGTATAATGGTAGCGTAGTACTTCATTGTCACTCTATTCAATGGCATCTTAGCTCTATACTAGTAGCTGATTTGCGTTATCCTCTCTACGTGAACGGATATTAGTACTCTCTTATCTATACGCTCTCTCTTCATCTCTATCTGCATCCCTCTCTCCTTATCTCTCTACTCTCATTCACTCTATCCTCTCTCATCTCTCTCTCTACTCTCTTACTTACTCTCTTCTTATCCTTTCGTACTTACTTCCAGCTTACTCTCTTTACTTCATCTCTGCAGTCTCTCTCACTCTCTCTAGCTGCCGTTTCTACCTTCACATTCGCAGGGTGTTGAAAGGACAATCTTTTCTTCTTGCTCTCTACTCTCGCGCTCGCTCTCTCTCGTCTCTCTCTGCTCTATCGTGTCTACGTTTCTATCTTCTACTTCTCTCTCTCTGTAGCCTCATCTTTCTTCTCAGCGATGGATCTTGCTCTCTCGTCTTCTTCATCTCCACCTCGATCGCTCTGTCCTACACCCTTACATACTATACGTATCGATTCTAAGTCTCTTAAGTTTTCATTTCACCTCCTGATGTATACTATTTTCACATCAGAAATTAACTGATCAGCTATCATAACATTCTTTCTTTAATAGATCAATAAAACGCAACAGTCACACAATGGGTTTGGTAGAGAAGCTTCACCTAGTACTCTCTTCATTCTTTCATCGCATCTCCTTCCTTCTATCCGGTCGTACTCCTCTATTATCTACCTCTCACTTCTTCTCTCCTCTTCTCTCTCTCTCTCTTCTTCACTATACTCCTGCTCCAGTACGGGCGACGATTTATTCGCGTTTTCTTTATTGCATCATTTACTACTCTTATGTATCTATCTTAATTCTCATCTTCTCCTTGCTTACTTCATTGTCTTCATAACTATTACTTTAGCTCTATTCAGTGTTAGCGCTCTCTCATTTCTGAATCGCTTCTAGACACATACTTTCATTATTAATACTACACTACTTCTATATCTTCATCATCTTATTCTTCTGTTCTTCTCTCCTTAACTTATACGCTCTCTCTATTGATCTTCGCATCTTTATCTCTATTTCTGTACCAGCGTCTTCTGTCCTCTCTCTCTCTCTCTCATCTCTTAATTCTCATCTCTCTCTCCTCTCTTCTAATCTACTCTAATCTCTCTATCTCTCTCTTGATTTAATAAAATATATTTTAATATCTATTGAGGACAAAAGTAACCAAAATCCAATAAGTTAGCACTAGACCGACCGTAGGCTGGAAGAGTTTTGTCACGGGCCGGCCGGGTACCTAGGTAGCTAAAATTAAAAGTTAATACAAAAACTACTTAGAAAGTCTTTAAATAACATTTTTGCGTCGTAACCAAATTACATAATTTATTAATAAATTTAATATTAATAAAAAAGAGTATACATTAATTATATAATTTTCATATAAATATATAAATATTTTCAAAAAAATTTTTAGAATAAATAATTAGTATATTTTATCTATATATAAAATAATAATTATAATAGTATTATTATATTTAGAATATAAATATAATATTACCCAAATTATATGGTTATAGGACAGGGGACATTGAACTGACGTTGTTAAAGTCGTTAATCCTGATGAGAGATTAAAGAGTGTATAAGCTCGTGTAAAAAATATTATATTTATTCGTTATATCATATTTTATAAACTGCTTTTTAGTTCGGAGTATAAATTTCGAAATAAGAATATATATAAAATGTATAATTGGTGAGAGTGGAAAAATTATTAGTTAGTTTAAAAAATTTTAGTAAATGTGATAAAATTGCCTTAATGAACAAGGAGTATTATATAAATAAATTTACTTAATTCAGTTTTTAATTGTTATTTTAAGATTCGTATTTACTAGATAAGTAAGTAATATAAACTGTTTTTTATTATTCAAAAATTATTTATTCTAAGAATCACTTCTGTATA
>JABUQX010066554.1:40000-43131 GCA_015478945.1 Trachelipus rathkii | reverse complement strand
ATTTTTTATTTTATAAAATATGAAGAAACATTTATTACTAGCATTATTATTTATTACATTTATTACTAACATTATTATTATTATTATTAATAATAATAATAATATTTTACTTTTGAGAAGTGCTTTTTCGAGTGTTCATTTTTTGCTGTTAGTTGTTTGAAATCTGGCTGATAATTGGTAAGAGCAGCTCGCACGAGTTCACTTAAAGGTTCATCAGTTAGTTCAGATCGATATGTAGATTTAATGAACTTAAGCGTTGAGTACAGTGATTCACGCACGTAAGTAGTCCCAAATATTGAGATAAGTCTCTTGGAATACTCTTTTGTTAGTGGTTATTTTTCTTCTGGAACCTTCTTCCAAAATTCTATGGCCGAAACGCCACTTCGTTGCAGTCCTTTTAGTCCTTCGTCCTCTTGCAGATCTAGTAGCTCCAACTCTACAGCTGCTGTATCCTTTGTAATTGGTGATGAAACCGGACAGCTATCGCCCACAACATCAACAGCAAAAGGATTTTCCAGGAAGGTATGAAAGCGATCTCAAATTAAATCTGCTAATACTTTCTTCAGCAAGACAAGACATTTTACACAAATAATCTTCCGTTTCCACCTGAATGTCAGGAAGGCTTTCAGTAATTTTCTTCAAACATTTGAAATGAGCGAATGTTTTAGTTTCAAGGTCTTAGCGAAAGAGTCTTAATTTGCTATGAAAGCTAAATACACTCTGCGCTAAATCAGAAATAAGTTTTTCTCTTCCTTGTAATGATATTGTTAGCGTTTGTAAATGCTGAACCACATCTGTAAAAAAAGACAAATCTAACACCCACTTGAGTCATTAAGTTCAGGGAAAGATTTTTCTTTTTCTTGCATAAACTGTTTGATTGGATCAAGTAATTGAAAAAATCTGCCAAGAACATTGCTTACTGATAGCCATCTCACTAAGCAGTACCAAGATACATCATCAGGAAGCTCGTTATTGTTCATGTCTTCTATGAAGGATATGAACTGTCGGTGTGTTTTAGCACTTGAGCGAATGCAGTTCACGATTTGTAGAACTACCTGCATAAAATGCGGATATTGAAAATATTTTGCTGCTAAATGTTCTCTGTGAAAAATACAATGAACAGATGGCAAATCAGGGTATGATGTGTCATCATTTAAAAGCCCAATAAGCCCTTGTTTCTTACCTGTCATGGATGGTGCACCGTCGGTAGCAATGCTGACAATATTACCGATAGGCACTTGAGGTTTTTTCAATACAACACCATTCAGGGCTTCTTTAATGTCACAACCACGAGTAGCATCCTTCAAAGTAACCAGGTCTAAGAGCTCTTCCACCACCTCCAAGTCTTTTGACACATACCTCACAAATATGGCTAGTTGCGGTTTATCTTTGATATCTGTAGACTCGTTCAAAGCCAGACTAATTGCTGAGTAGTCACATTTTTTTGTCGATAATAAGTAATAATAGAAACTCGCCTCTCTATTGTGTGTCTAGCAGCGGGCATTTGGTCGATCAGTTTTTTCAGTTTCTTATTTTCCGGTTCTAAAATAGAAAAAAAATTGTGCCATATTCATCTTAATAAACTCCCCCTCTGTGTAAGGCTTCTTTGCTTTTGCAATATTAAAAGCCAAGACGAAGCCAGCTTCGGTTGTCAAATCTGTTTCCTTGGTAAACATTGACATAACCCTACTCTGACCATGAAGTTTTTCCTTTAATGATTTTAATCTAGTTTTCCTTAACTGAGAGCCAACAGGAAAATCTTTACTGAAACCACTGTGGTTAGTGTCATGATGGCGTTTCAGAATACTTGCCTTGAAATGTGGCAACGTTATTTGGCACAAAAGACACATTGGCTTACCGTTTCTTTCTACAAAAACGATTTCCTCCTCCCACTCTGTATTAAAAGCTTGATTCTCCTCTTCATATTTACGCTTCTTAGACAGCATCGTAACTGTTAGGACACCAGCAATTAGGCCACAACTGTACTCAAACAACTGAGCTGTACAAAGAAAAATAACGCCACGTCAGAATGTACGCGTGCCATGTCGATACGCAGCTTGGCGTGTGTGCACTGCAGGCTTGGGTCCAAGTACAAGTACTTGTACTTGTACTTGAACTTAAGTACATTTTTTTGGAGTATTTGTACTTGTACTTGTACTTGCAGTTTCCAAAACCAGTGTACTTGTACTTGTACTTGTATTCATGGTTTCAAGAGCCGCACGAGATTGACTCAAGCTTCTTGAAGTCTTGCTGTTATGTATACACAGTTGATATATAATATATATTTATATATATATATATATATATTATATATATATATATATATATATATATATATATTTATATATAATATAATTATTATATATAATATATATACTTATATATATATATATAATATATATATATATATAATTTACTATAATATATATACTGTATATATAATATATATATATAATATATATATATATATATAATATATAATATTATATATTTATATATATATATTATATATATATATATATTTATATATATAATATATATATAATATATTATATATATATATATATATATATATAATATATATTATATATATATATATATATATAATATATTATATAATATTAATATAATATATATTATTATAATATTATATATGATCTACTCCTATATATATATATATATATATATATATATATATATATATATATATATATATATATATATATATGAGTATATATATTCATCAGTCTTGAAAGAAAAAATAATAGTAAATATGAAAGAGAGAACGTATAAGCAAATACGGCATTAAAAGGTATTCAAGTATTTCTAAATAGATTTAAATATTTATTCTAACTCTTTTTTCATTCATTCAATAAGAAATAAATAAACTAGTTGTGATAAGAATTTTAATTCTTTATTTACATATAATAATAGCTAAATTAAATGTTGAAAAGGATTTTCTTAGCGATGAGACTTTTATTTTCTTCATTTCATGATTTTTTCCCCCGGTTTTTTTCCGAGTTTTAATTTTTTTTTTTTTTTTTTTTTTTATTTTTTTTTTTTAATGAATTATTTAGCATAAATTTTAAATATTTTTTTCCTACTTATTTATGTTCTTCGTGCTTTTTTAG